>LPNX010888058.1:603793-619561 GCA_001517045.1 Pseudotsuga menziesii
GGAGACCCAATGTGGGTCATCTAGTACACTGACAGGAGGTTGGAGGCGATACCAGGGACATACAGCACATTGCTGAACTGACCATGATCAAGATCTATCCTTCCTTTGCCTTTACTTTCAGTGAGAGAGTCATCTCCCAGTACAATGGATGGTACTTTCGACATATGCAGTGAGGAGAAGGCCTCCTTAGTCGAAACCATGTGTCTTGAAGCTCCAGAATATATGATAAAACTGGGTGATCTTGATGTGCCAGCAACTAGAGCATGAACTCTCTCTCTGTCATCGGAACTTGATCCTCCTTCTCTCTTCGTTGAGCTTTCTGGAAGGGAGATGCCATTCTTCTCCAGGAGTTGGGTCAGCATATCAATCTGCTTTTTCATACAAGAGCTTTCAGTGTGATTTCCCTTCGAACAGTATGAGCACTTGTTCATTTCACCTTTGTTTTTCTTCTTCTGGGTATTTTTCTTGGGACCTTGTTGATCCTCTGGAGACTGCTTCTTGTCTCTCTTTTGCTTAGGTGGCTTTTTAGCTTTCTTTTTTCTTTTTAAATCCACCCTCGAATCTCCAGCAATCAAAGCTTGATCTTTGGATGGTTTGATGGTGCCCATCATCACCAGCTTGTCTTGTTCTTGTGTGAGAGATTCCATGAAATCTGCAAGGCTAGGCATCTTCTAGGTTCGAGCTATGAGTTTTGTGGAATAGAAGGTTGAAACAAAGACTGAGTAGTCAGGTCCTAGATTCAAGAGGATGGCCAATACGATCTGATCATCTTTCTTTTCGATACCACACTGCTTCAACTACAAAACTAGTGCTTTGAACTTGGAGAAATATAGCTGCAGGGATTCAAAGCTACTGGGACTCAGAGAAATTAGCTCATTTTCAATCTGATGTCCCCTCATCTCATCTATCTTTCCAAAAAGATCAGAAAGCTTCTCCCATACTTGATCCGGTGAATTTAATCCATCGAGATGGAAAAGGACGTCTCGGGAAATACTGAGACATAGGGGGCCATAGGCCTCATCTCTCCGATTGTGCCATTTGATCTTCTCTGCAGCTGCATTGGGCTCTGCTTCTGTTGCCATAGTCACCCTGTAGAGGCCTTTCACTCTCAATAGTATCTCCATCTCTGCTTTCCATTCAAATAAATTGAAAGGAGTCAAGATAGTTTTCTGTGATTGATCCATAGCTCTAGAAAATCTGTCCCGACTGTCAGTAGAAGGCTCCCAGTCTTGATGTCGAACTTGAAAAACAATTTTTGAAGGAGAGTAACAACCTACAATGGCTTTGATACCATGTAGAAATTCATGCCAGCAATAGATTAATTTTACCCACAACAATTATCAATTGATCATGCAAAATTGTTAACAAGAGAGACTGAATATGGAGCTGTAACACAAAATTATATTAACTGAGTGTACAATAGCCAACCCTGTAATATCATAGGCTACTGAATAAATAGAATACATGAAGAAATTGAATGCATGAGGAAGCATCCAAAACTAGCATAAAGCAGGCTTACCAAAAATAAGCAAATCCCCCATAGGTGTAAAAGCTGGATCCCAAATCTGTCATGGAGCTCACGAATTGGAAAAAAGGCATAGGAAAGCTAAAGAGTGGTGGAATGGCAGCTCATACATGCTTTTGCATGGAGAAAAGAGAGAAGGATGTGTAGGACAAAAAATAAGTTCACCTCACCTAGTCTAGCTTTCCCATGTGCCTTAAAACACTGAAAAAGCAGGCAATAAAGCCGAAAAAGCAGATAGGCACCTAGGAGGCCAAGAATAAAGAAGATTTGATTCCTAAGGCTTTCCCAAGTGCTACATGAGTCAGATATGGCAAGTTTTACCTCTATGGATAGGCAATTAGCAACTTGCACAAGGTGGGACACATGAAGTAGGAAAATAAGACAAAAATAAATGAATTAATGTCTAAGTGGGTAAACTATGGGTTGATTATTCTAATAATATCTGTCCCTCATGGGAATTTTTAGTTGTCCTACACCTATCCTTATGATAGGGTCTAGTTTCGGTGAGGCTTTGAAATATATGAGATTGGTGTCTTTTCGCACGTGTCATATGGAAGATCCTTGGATTCTTCCTACATCGAGCGCTTTGAGTGAACCCATCATGATGGATGTGCCATTGCCTGCAACTATGGTAGCTTATCAAGCTAATCTTGAGTGTGTTGCAAAGCCTAGTCCTTCCTCTTCGCGGATGGAGGAGGAGGACCCTTATGTGCTGCCTACATGCGCATTACAGTATTCTCATGCACACAACTGCCTTGATAGTAGTTTTCCTTCAGATGAAGCGATTATTGAGGCCATGTCGGGAGTTGAGCCACCATGGGAAGAGCTCCATCATAGATCTTACTTTCTTCTCAAGCTTGACTGCTTGTAGCATGAGGACTTTAGGGAGGTTCTTAGCGAGAGGATTGGTAGTCCCATGGTTCCATTAAGCTCTTCTGGTCCGATAGCTGATGGAAACATGGAAAATATATTTGCAATGATTCCTATCAATATCTCTTGCGATCCTGGAAGGATAGAGAATGTCTATATTGGGGTAGAATGTTCCCATGCTGAGATTCTAGAATACACCGAGCTGTTTAAATAATTTCATGATATCTTTGCTTGGTCTTACGATGAAATGCCAGGTATCGACCCTCGCATTGTCGAACACGAGATTAAGACTTATCCCAATGCTAAGCTTGTTCCACAATGTTTGTGTGTGGTAAATCCTAGGAAAGGACCCGCGATTAAGGCTGAGATAGAGAAACTGTTGAAAGCCAGTTTTATCTAACCCGTTCCCTTGATGGAGTGGGTTTCAAACCCCATTTCGGTGGATAAGAAGCAGGGAGAAATTCGCATATGTACTGATTTCCATGATTTGAATCATGCTTGTCCTAAGGACAATTTCCCCACACCATTTATTGATCAGATTTTGGATGAGTGTGCAAGTAGCAAGGTTTTTTCCTTCATGGATGGATTTTTTGGATATAATCAGATACAAATTAAGCCTGAGGACCAACATAAGACTGCATTTATTTGTCCTTGGGGAACTTTTGCATATTGAAAAATGCCTTTTGGCCTTAAAAACGCCGAAGCTACTTTTCAGCAAGCAATGACCTTTATTTTCCACGATCTCAAATCGATTATTGAAGTATTTTTGGATGACCTTGCTGCTCATTCTCGTATGAGAATGCATCATTCCTATCATTTGAGATTTGTATTCAAAAGGTGCCGCCATTATTTGGTTAGGTTAAATCCTCACAAGTGCATCTTTTGTGTGAATTCAGGTTGCTTATTAGGATTCATCATTTCTAAAGAGGGTATAAGAGTCGACCCTTTGAAGGTTGAGGCAATACTTCAGTTGTCTCCCCTGAAAAATATTCGTCATCTTCAATGTTTGCAAGGCATGGAAAACTTCTTACGAAGATTCGTTGTCAATTTTTCCAATTTGACTAGAGGCTTCATGCGTCTTTTGAAGAAGGACACCACCTGTTGTTGGGATAAGCGAGCCCAGGAGTCCTTTGATGCACTCAAACGAGCCCTAGCATCGGCCCCCGTGATTAGTCCCCCAGATTATAGCCGTGATTTTCTAATTTATGTGGTTGTGTCCATGGAGACGATTGGGATGGTTTTGGTTCAAGAGGATGAGGAGCTCCAAGAGCATGCCATATACTATCTGAGCTGGAATCTTATTGACACGAAGATTTGTTATTCTCATGTTGATAAGCTTGCCTTAGTTACCGTACATGTGGTTCAATGGTTGAGACATTATATTCTCCTTCGCCAGACCTTGGTTGTAGCCCATGTCAATCCATTTCAATTCGTCCTCACTCGAAGGATGATTGGGGGAAAATATAATAAATGGATTGTCATCATGCAAGAATTCGATCTTGAGTTTGTTTCAGCAAAATCGAAGAAGTTGTTAATTTTTGCAGAGCTTATATCGGATTTCCCAAGCGAGGCTGAGGAGTTGGTTTGTGAAGATACGTTTATCGATGAGCACATCTTCTTAATCTCAACCTTAGACCCATGGTATGGGGATATCATTATATATCTGCAAACGTTGAAGGTCCCCACTCACCTCTCACGGGATGAATGACGACGATTACGTCACTTGTCTAAGAATTACCTCATAGTGGATAACACTTTATATATCCATGGGGTAGATTCCATTTTACATCGTTGTTTAACTCACGATGAGGCTGAGGTAGTGCTGAATGATTGCCATGGAGGGGCATGTAGTGGTCATTTATCTGGGATTTCTATAGCCCAAAAAATCTTAAGAGCAGGTTATTTCTGGCCATCAATCTTTAAGGATTGTGTTGATGCAGTCAAGAGGTGCCACCCTTGCCAAGTGTTTGCACATAATATGCGCTCGAAACCTGCCATGTTACATCCCATCATCACTGCCAGTCCCTTCACTAAGTGGGGGCTTGATTTTATGGATTGCAACCCAGCTTCAGTAGGGGGGCATCATCATATCATAGTGGCTATTGATTAATTCACGAAATGGGCTGAGGCTATGCCTACATTTAAATCCAATAGTGAGACAACTGCGCACTTCATATTCAACCATATTATTACTTGGTTTGGGATTCTGAAAGAGCTTGTCACTGACTGACCATGGCTTGACCTTTTAGAATCGTATGATGGAAGAGTTGGCATCGAGGTTAGGGTACAAGCAAGAGAATTCCTCCTCTTACTACCCTTAAGCTAATGGATAGGTAGAAGTAGTGAATAAATCACTCAAATTGATTCTCCAACTAACCATCGCACAAAGCAAGAATAATTGGCACATTATTTTATATCCTGCTTTGTGGGCATATAGAACCGATATTAAGACTGCCACGGGTTTTTCTCCATATCAGCTTGTACATGGAGTGGAGTCGGTATTACCGGTTGAGTGTGAGATTCCTTCTTTGATGCTAGCTGTAGAACTCTTACCAGACACTTCACCATTGGAGGAGCGTTTGGTCCACCTTGAGCAACTTGATGAGCAGCATCGAGATGCCTTGGTGGCTCTAGAAGTAAATAAACGTCGCGTAAAGGTCTAGTACGATAACTCTATCCATCCAAGGAGGTTTAGTGAGGGAGACTTGGTCCTTTTGTGGGATCAACCGAAAGAACCCTTGGGGGTAGAAAATTTTAACCCCATGTGGCGTGGTCCTTACGTCGTCAAATGCGTGTTAGAGAAGGGTGCTTATGAGTTAGTGGATTATGAGGGAACGACCTTGGCAGAGCCTAGGAATGGGCTCTATATCAAGAAGTACTATGCATGATTTTCAGCCAAGGTTGGTTATTGTATATTATTGTACAGTTTTGCATAGTTAGGTCTTTTTCGTATAGTGATCAGGTTTGTGATTAGTTTCCATTTCTTTTGGCAAATGTCAATGGAATCTTCCACCTACATAGGATTCGCGGATGGTATGAGCCGTCACACTCAACACTAAGCCTCTACTGCTTGGGTGATTTATACTCCTATGGGTCAGGTACTGTCTTTAGGAGGCGTATGTCTATGGCCATCTTCCAACAATGTTGCTGAATATAGCGCCGTTATTGAGCTTCTACGGGATTCCATTTTACATGGTGTTCTCTCTCTTGAGGTACATCTTGATTTGGAGTTAGTAGTGTCACAGCTTAATGGTTTGTACCATATTAGAAATCCTACGTTATTAAGAACATTATTACGTGTGAGATTATTAGAATGACAATTTCACAATATAACATACATACATGTTCCAAGAATTAATAATCAAGTTGCTGACTCATATGCTAACTACGTGTTAGATTGGCATTTGTTTCATACACACTAAATTCATCACAAACACAAATTTTTATACATGTAAATAGATAAACCGATCATCATAAAAGTTTTTATATACATCCAAAATGTGGTAATACATAGTGTCATAATACAAAAATGGGGCTCTCAAGCCACCACAATATAATACACGGTAATACAAAATGTATCTCCCAGGTATCTAAGCCTGTGGAGGAGGAGGGGGGTTGTGATCATGGAAGGTCACTACGGCTCTAGCTAGCTGTTGGAATAATCACACCCATGCTCATGGTATGTTAAAATATTGTAACTTCGAAGAATATTCTATATGTATCTTTTGTGGTCCCCGATGGTCCTATCTGGAGAGATACTTGTATTACTTTGTACCCCAATGCTCCTAATTGGAAGAACTAATAAGAGTCATGAGGTAGTCCCCTCTAATTGTAAAGGTGGGTATTTAGCACCCCAGTGTGGTTACTTGAGCCTACATGTGTAACTCGAGCCTACATGATTTAACTCGAGCCTACATGTCAGATGAGTTAACTTAAGTGAACGGATGAATATAAATAGAGGTGTAGCGCTCCTCATTTGGAGCACACAATCTCACTTGTGTAGTGCATTAGTGGAGAAGAGAAGAGTAGCATGAGAAGGAGGAGGATCAGGATTTGATCTCCTTGCTGGTTTTATCTTTTACCTTTTTTGGAACATCTGTATTGAGGAATCTTTTGCTGGGTTTTTTCCTTTAGGGTTTTCCCAGGATAAATCTGTGTTGTTCTTGTGATGTTGTTTCTTTCAGTGATCCTGTTTATATGCTTTTGTTATGAAAGTGAAATGAAATACTAATGTTCTTTCTTAGCATATGAAAATTTAACATGGCATCAGAGCTAACCTGAATAGGACAGCTTTCACAAGGTGAAATAGCTCTCTCTCTCCCCGGAAGAAGTTAGGGTTTTCAGGAAAATTTTTGAGCCTCAAAAAATTGATTGCATGGAAAGTTGCACCCTCCTAGAGTGCATGTTTTGAGCCTGGAATCACATTTTTTGGATGTGTGAGTCTCTGGAAAATTCAAACCCTAGTTTGACAAATATTCTAGAAAACTGCTGAACCAGAAAACTACAGAAGCTGAATCTTGCAAGTCTGATTTGAAAGGTGAAGAACTGAAATCTCCAGAATCCAAGCACACAGGTCAACTCACCTCTTTCAAGCGCATCTCCTGGTAAGGTCAGTTTCTCATTTTGCACATTTCAATTTTTTGTGATTTTTTGACAAGATGGCCCCAAGCACTAAGCTTGAGGACAAGCTAGAAGGCATAGAGAATTTCCAAGCATGGAAATACAGGATTGGTCTCATTCTCCAAGAGAATGATCTTGATAAGTATGTCAAAGAAGAAGTCTCAGAACCTAAAGAAGCTGAAGCCAAGGAGAAACACAGAAAGGACATGATCAGGGCTCAAAGGATTATTATTGACTCTATCAAAGATCACTTGATTCCTCAAGTGTCTTCCAAGAAGAATCCAAAAGAAATGTTTGATGCATTATCCAGAATGTTTGAAGGAAGGAACATTAACAGGAAGATGAATCTAAGAGCTCAACTAAAGAGCACCAAGATGAGTCATGGAGAAACCATCCAAGATTAGTTCACAAAGGTTTCTCAGATCAAAGAGAAACTAGAAGCTATTGGAGATAAGCTTGATGAAGATGAACTAGTTCTGAATGCTCTCAATGGTCTCATTATACCCTGGGAGTCCTTCATCCAAATGATGTGTGCCAGAAAAGAAAGCATGAAGTTTGATGTGGTATGGGAAGACTGCATTCAGGAAGAGACAAGAGTGGCAAATAGAGAAGCCTTACTAAAAGAAGATGATCAAGCCCTAGACACTCACACCAAGAGAAGAAGAGGTCAATCAAATTTCAAGATAAGAAATTTTAGGGAGTCTCAACCTCCTAGAAGAATCCAAATGGTAAGAGAAACTCCTCCAAGAAGAGACTACTCTAATTTTCAATGTTTTCATTGTGACAAGATAGGACACATTGCTAGGAATTGTCCCATGAAGAAGAAAGAATACAAGAAGATGATCAACAATAAAATATATCATGCTCATCTAGCTGAAGATGAAAATGAAGAAGAAGAAGAAGAAGAAGGACCTCCAAGAAAGCAAACAAGAGAAGAAGATGCATAAGAGCATGTACTATTCTCTGCACTCTCTGGGTCTGTAACACCTGGAGAAGACACTTGGATCATTGATAATGGTGCTTCAAAGCACATGATGGGACAAAAGAAAAATCTATCCAAACTTGAAGAAAGAATCTCTCCTTAGAAAGTTTCCCTAGGAGATGACTATCAATATCCGATCAAAGGAGTTAGTGAAGCAAGCTACAAACTTGATTCAGGTAATCCTCTAAATATGAAAGATGTATTGTATGTACCTGGTCTAAAAAAGAACTTACTTTCTATTTCAGCCTTAGATAAGAAAGGATTTAGAGTTGCTTTCATAGATGGCCAAGTACTCATGTGGACCAAAGGAAAGAATCTTGAAGATGCCATTATCATTGGTGAAGAAGAAGGAGGATTGTATAAACTCAAGGGGCACTCAGAAACAACCCTTGTTCATGAGTCCACTGGCCCTAGTGAACTATGGCATAGAAGGATTTCCCACATTAATTACAAAGATCTACCTCATGTAAATAAGGTAGTGACGGGATTACCAGATATGAAGATCAAGCATGAAGGAATTTGCTAAGGATGTGCAAAGGGAAAGAACATCAAGAACCCATTTCCGAAAAGTGAAACTAAAACAAAAGGTACATTGGAATTGATTCATTCAGCTGTTTTTGGTTCAATGTCTTCTATATCCTTAAGTGGCTTTGAATATTATATCACATTTATTGATTACTTTTCAAGAAAGACTTGGATATACTTCTTGAAAGCAAGGAGTGAAGTATTCGAGAAATTTAAAGAGTTCAAGGCCTTGATAGAAAATATTTCAGACAAGAAAATAAAGCCTACTTCATTCAGACAATGGAGGAGAATACACCTCAAAAGAGTTTGAGACTTTTTGCAAAGATGCCAGAATCAAGAGGGAACTAACCACTCCCTACAATCCTCAACATAATGGGGTTGCCGAAAGAAATAACAGAACCATCATGGAGGAAGTGAAGACAATGATATATGATCAAGATATTCCAATGCATCTATGGGCAGAAGCAGCAAGAACTGCTGTGTATGTCAAGAATAGAATATCTCACATTGCTCTTGGGTTTTAAACCCCAGAAGAGATGTTCACGGGAAAGAAGCCTGAGGTAAGTCATCTCAAGATATTTCGTTTTCTAGTATATATTCATATACCAAAAGAGAAAAGAACCAAGTTGGACCCTTCTGGAAAGAAGGGGATATTTGTTGGATATTGTGAAGTATCCAAAGCAATCAGAATTTACATTCCTGGATTTCATCACATAGAAATCAGTCAAGATGTGACATTCAATGAAGAGGCAGCACTCAAGAGGTCCAGGAAATGCCAACATGAAGAAGTATATGAAGAAGAGACATCTCCCATAAATAAAGAAACTACAAGTCTCCCTGAAGATGAAGCTCCTGAAGAACATGACATGGCAGAACCTCAAGAACCTCCTATGATGGAGATTTCAAGAAAGAGACAGCCTGCCTGTACAAGAGAAATTATATGAGAGGCAGAAAAATATGGAGCACCTGAAGGCTCCACAAGGGAAAGAAAGAAACCTAAGACTTTCTCCAACTATGTAGCCTTGATGTGTGACCTTGTAGATCAAGAACCTACAAACTACGAAGAAGCAGTTCAAAAGAAAGAATGGGAAGAAGCAATGATTGAAGAGTACCAGTCAATAATGAAGAATGATGTGTGGGATATAGTTCCCAAACCAAAAAGAAAGAGTATAGTATCCTCCAAATGGATATTTAAAATAAAGCATGCGGCTGATGGAAGTATGGAGAAGTATAAAGCAAGATTTGTGGCCAGAGGTTTCTCTCAGAAAGAGGGAATTGATTATGAGACATTTTCCCCAGTAGCACGATATACTTCAATTAGAGCCATCATGGCACTTGCATCCATAATGAAGTGGGACTTACACCAAATGGATGTGAAAACAACTTTTCTGAATGGTGTGATCGAAGAAGAAGTATACATAGAACAGCCACAGGGATTTGAAGTTGAATATAGACACACTCACGTATGCAAGTTGAAGAAGGCCTTATATGGTCTTAAACAAGCCCCTAGAGCTTGGTATGAAAGGATAGATAGTTTCCTATCAAGCATGGGCTTTACCAAGAGTAAAGCTGATCCTAATCTTTATCTCAAGGTTGTAGAAGATAAACCTGTCATCCTTCTATTATATGTGGATGGCCTATTCTTGACAGGGAATGAGAAACATGTTAAGGAAAGCAAGAAGAAACTAGCAGAAGAATTTGAAATGAAAGACCTTGGGTTAATGCATTATTTCCTAGGTCTGGAAGTATGGAAAAGTTTAGAAGGAATATTTCTCAACCAGGGAAAGTATGTGGTAGAGATATTGAAGAGGTTCGATATGTTGGAATGAAAAACCATGACCACACCCATGGAATCCAACCTGAAGCTATTAGTTGATGACTCATCAGAGTTAGTGGATGTGACCCATTACAAACAGATCATTGGGTCATTGTTGTACTTAACAAATACCAGAACAGACATTTGTTTTGCTATGAACACCTTGAGTCAATTTCTAGCTCAACCAAGGTGGGTTCACCTAGTAGCTGCAAAACATGTGATGAGATATCTGAAAGGGACTATACTATGATGGTAGCATGAGTATAGATTGTATGGCTACACAGATGTAGATTGGGATGGAAGTATCTCAGATAGAAAAAGCACATCAGGTGGATGTTATAGTCTGGGATCTGCTATGATTTCATGGTTTAGCAGAAAGCATACTATTGTTGCTCTAAGCACAACTGAAGCAGAATATATAGCAGCTTGCTCTACTTGTTGTGAATCCATATGGATTTGGAAGCTGATGTCAGGATTATTCAACCTAGAGTTGGACACTAGCGTGATTCTATGTGACAATCAAAGTTGTATAAAAATGACAGAGAACCCAGTATTCCATGACAGATCGAAGCATATAGAAATCATGTATTTCTACATTCGAGATATGATGTAGAAGGGAGCCATAAAGGTCCAATATGTGAGTACTGATGAACAAGTTGCTAATGTGTTGATGAAGCCTTTCTCCCGAGTAAAGTTTGAACACTTTCGAGACAAGCTTGTTGTGGTTTGAAAAGACTTTCTTTGAAAGGGGGAGTAGTGATGATGCAGTGGGATTGTATCATCCTTGGGCACTTGCCCTAAATTGATCCGAAGACCTCAGTCCTTGAGAATGAAGAGGGATTGTATCATCCCAGGACATAGGTCCAGAATGGAACCGGTGATTTCAATCATCGAGATGGTTGTAGGATTGTATCATCTGTGAACGTCGGTTCAGAATGGATCCGGTGATTTCAGTCATCGAGATGGTTGTAGGATTGTATCATCCATGAACCTCAGTTCAGAATGGATCCAGTGATTTCGGTCATCAAGATGGTTGTAGGATTGTATCATCTGTGAACCTTGGTTCAGAATGGATCCAGTGATTTCGGTCATCGATATGGTTGTAGGATTGTATCATCCGTGAACCTCAGTTCAGAATGGATCCGGTGATTTTGGTCATCGAGATGGTCGTAGGATTGTATCATCCGTGAACCTTGGTTCAGAATGGATCTGGTGATTTCGGTCATCGAGATGGTTGTAGGATTGTATCATCCGTGAACCTTGGTTTAGAATGGATCTGGTGATTTCGGTCATCAAGATGGTTGTAGGATTGTATCATCCGTGAACCTCGGTTCAGAATGGATCCAGTGATTTCAGTCATCGAGATGGTTGTAGGATTGTATCATCCATGAACCTCAGTTCAGAATGGATCCGGTGACTTCGGTCATCGAGATGGTAGGATTGTATCATCCTTGAACCTCGGTTCAGAGTGGATCCGGTGACTTCGGTACTCGAGAATGTGATAGGATTGCATCATCCTTGGACTTGGTCCTAAAGTGATAGGGATTGATTATCCCATAATCAATCTAGTGACTTCGGTTGTCGAGAATGTGATGATGATGATGTTCCTGATCGAAAGATCAGAGTGTGATGATGATGATGTTCCTGATCGAAAGATCAGCATTTGATGATGATGATGTTTTTATGATAATGTTTATGATTGAAAGATCAGAATGTGATGATGATGATGATGCTTTTGATGTTTTGATGATGATGATGGTTTGATGATGATGACTCTCATTGAAAGATCAGAATATGATGATGAAGATGTTGCTAATTGAAAGATCAAAGTGCTAAAGATGATGTTACTGATCGAAAGGTCAAAGTGCTAAAGATGATGTTGCTGATCGAAAGGTCAAAGTGCTAAAGATGATGTTGCTGATCGAAAGGTCAAAGTGCTGAAGATGATGCTGTTGATCGAAAGGTCAAAGTGCTGAAGATGATGTTGCTGATCGAAAGGTCAAAGTGTTGAAGATGATGTTGCTGATTGAAAGGTCAAAGTGCTGAAGATGTTGTTGCTGATCAAAAGGTCAAAGTGTTGATGCTGATTAAAGAGTTGCTGACATTGAAGATTGAAGACGAATACTATATAATGTTGAAAAGCTTCCAATGATTTATAGATGTGTTACCCTAATGATGTTGATGATGTCCTCCATCTCTCTCCTACTATTGTTGTTGTTGATGTTGTTATAGAATACCCTTCTTGTTAAGGGGGAGTGTTAAAATATTGTAACTACGAAGAATATTCTATATGTATCTTTTGTTGTCCCTGATGGTCCTATCGGGAGAAATACTTGTATTACTTTGTACCCCGATGCTCCTAATCAGAAGAACTAATAAGAAGAAAGAGGTAGTCCCCTCTAATTGTAAAGGTGGGTCTTTAGCACCCCAATGTGGTTACTTGAGCCTACATGTGTCACTCGAGACTACATGATTTAACTGGAGCCTACATGTTAGATGAGTTAACTTAAGTGAACGGATGAATATAAATAGAGGTGTAGCGCTCGTCATTTGGAGCACACACTCTCACTTGTGTAGCGCATTAGTGGAGAAGAGAAGAGTAGTAGGAGAAGGAGGAGGATCAGGCTTTGATATCCTTGCTAGTTTTATCTTTTACCTTTTTTGGGACATCTATATTGAGGAAGCTTTTGCTGGGTTTTTCCCTTTAAGGTTTTCCCAGGATAAATCTATGTTGTTCTTGTGATGTTGTTTCTTTCAGTGATCTTGTTATATGCTTTTGTTATGAAAATGAAATGAAATATTGATGTTCTTGCTTAGCATATGAAAATTTAACATGGTGCAACCACCACCTGGTGCTGCATAGCCTCAGGAAAGTCCTTGACTTGCACCATGGGAACTCTATGTGTTATCCTCACAAAGTTGGTATGAATTCTTTGGAGCGTCCGCTCCGCATCCACACCCGTGATATCGTCTCCTCTTCCCCTTCGTCTATGACAAGGGAATCCTTTAGGCCACCGTGGTCCCACATCTGCATGCATATGGTAGATGTCACTATGTATTGTCACCCAAAAACATGTCTTTTGATTTCATATAATCAGAAAACACAAAAAAATTAAATAACTCAAAAATTTAAAGTGAGGGTCGAGATTCGTTACCTATGTCACCATATGCCGATCCTGGTGGTAGCGGCATGTCTGGGTCCCCCTAGAAATATACCCTGCATAGGGGTAGTCATCGATGGAAACTATCTATCATCACCACCATAGAAAGAACTCAGTTGGATAGGGGTTGGATACCCTACCTCCCCCTAGTCTGCGCATCACATCTGCCCAATGCCGTTCGGCCGGATCTCGAACCCCATGAAGAGGAACGTCAACTCTAGGGCTCAATCCTGGAACACGCTCAAAGAAAAACATGCTCAGTATACTACTAAAACTGAAGTTTCACACTCTGTCCATCTTACACTCAATGAGCTAGTGTTTCATGTTGCTCAGTAGTGTAGTGCTCCAGTCATATACCGTGGGTCTCATGCACTCCACTGCATAGAACATCAGAGGCTGCGAGGCCTGATGGAGTGAAGCCAAGCCTGCTATCCTGCCCAGTGTCAGTAGGATGGCCTTTAGGCCCAGCACCTGTATAGAGTTGGTTGGGATCTGAATCCCCACCTTCTCTGTGTCCAGATAGCAGTGCACCGCAATGTACTCATCTATAGTCAGGCCACCTCCGGGCCCATGAGAACGTAGGTTCACTACTTCCCTCCATCCAAAAAGTCCAGTAATAAAGTATATGTCCTCCACCTCTATGGCGAGGGACATCCCATCTATCTGGAATGACTCTGAGTCTGGATCCCAGTAATCCACCAGCATCTACAATAGTCCTGGTTTGGCCCTTAAGCCACCAAGACACCAAAATTTGTAGAGCCCACAGGCACGTAGCGCTTGTTGAGCCATTAGATCGGCCCTTACTGCCTCCTCTACATCACCACATTCATGTTCTCTCCATTCTAGGACCATCCTGCACAAAAAGTTGCAATTTTATCCATTAAAACACTTGAAAAACCTCATGCGCAGCCGCATACGCGACTGTTTTCCAAACATCCGCGTATGTATGCGGGTTTGGGGGCATTTTCCGCATATAGCCAGCCCTATATGTGGAAAAATCCTCGATTTCTGCATGGGATGCAGCGCCTATTTTGGATTGGCCTAGAAATCCCAAATAACCATGGAATTTGATAAAAAAAATGCATCAAAATGGAATATAAGAGCATGGGTAAGTACCTGGAAGAAACGGTAGTGGATTCTGCCGGCTGGATCTCCTGGAATTCGCTGTTGAAAATCTGAGCTCAATTAGGTAAAAATTTCAAATGTTTTATAATGTTTTGAAATATTTACTATTTATAGAAATTTTTCAAATTTTTGAAATTTTTTACCCCCTTTCCTATAGTTTGAACCATTTCTAATCATTTTGGACTATTTTTGACCTAATTTATGATGTAGGAGACCTTTTTGAGTGTTGTTTCAGCCGCTGGATTGACCCATTCGTACCAATTTTAGGTATCATGTCTAAAATGGCATATAGGTTAGGTTTCATCATCGTTTTCATTTTTCATGACCTTATGACCATTTCATTATAGTCTTAGGTACGAACCCACTCTGTTATGTCACGGAACCTTCTTGTTGTTTTAGAAGTGGCATGATATGAGTGGTAGAGCTTGACCTTACATGGGTACCCTAGTTAGTGCCTTATTTTCATTTGGTGCCAATGCTGATGTTTTGTCCCTTAGGGTTGTGGAAATTAAGGCCAGCAATAGATTAATTTTACTCACAACAATTATCAATTGATCATGCAAAATTGCTCACAAAAGAGACTGAATATGGAGCTGTAACACTAAATTGTATTAACTGAGTGTACAATAGCCAACCCTGTAATAACATAGGTTGCTGAATAAATAGAATACATCAAGAAATTGAATTCATGAGGAGGCATCCAAAACTAGCATAAAGCAGGCTTACCAAAAATAAGCAAATCCCCCATAGGTGTAAAAAACTGATCCCAAATCTGTCATGGAGCTCATGAATTGGAAAAAAGGCTTAGGAAAGCTAAAGAGTGGTGGAATGGAAGCTCATACATGCTTTTGCATGGAGAAAAGAGAGGAGGATGTGTAGGACAAAAAACTAGTCAACCTCACCTAGTCTAGCTTTTCCTTTTGCCTTAAAACACTGAAAAAGCAGGCAATAAAGCAGAAAAAGAAGAAGGGCGTCTAGGAGGCCAGGAATAAAGTAGAATTGATTCCTTTAGCTCTCCCATGCACTACATGAGTCAAATAAGGAAAGTTTGACCTCTATGGATAGGAAAATAACAACTTGCACAAGGTGGGACACATGAACTAGGCAAATAAGACAAAAATAATGGAATTAATGTCTAAGTGGG
>LPNX010888058.1:619901-630339 GCA_001517045.1 Pseudotsuga menziesii
AAACTGGATCCTTGCAGATTCAAATGGTACTCTGGTTATCACAGTATATGGTAGTTGAGTACTCAGGTTCGAAGCCACACTCTCCAAGTAAATCGTGCAACCATAAACATTGAGTTGATGCATTAACAACTCCTCTGTACTCTGCTTCTGTAGATGAGAGTGCAATGGCACTCTGTTTCTTGCTTGACCAGCTGATTGGCCCTTCTGCAAGCATGAACACATATCCTGATGTGGAATTTCTGTCTGTGCTATCACCTGCCCAATCACTGTCAGTAAATCCAATCAATTCAAGATCATATTTTGCTTTATAGAAGATCCCATGTGTCCTTGTTCCCTGAACAAAGTTAAGGATCCTTTTGACTGCTTTCCAATGGATCTCTTGAGGCTGATCCATGAATATAGAAGCCACACTTACTGCATAACAAAGATCAGGTCTAGTATGTGTCAGATACAATAAACATCCAATCAATTGTCTATACAGTGTATTATTTACCATCGATGAAGAATCAGATTCTTCCAGCTTCACTCCTGAAAGGAAAGGAGTTTTTATTGCTTTGCAATCCTTCATTTTGAATTTCTTCAGCAAGTCCAAGGCATATTTGTACTGGTGCACCTTGATTCCAGCTTTGGTTTGAGAGATCTCAAGCCCCAAAAATTGACTCAAGAGCCCCAAATCTGTCATGGAGAAGGCTTGGTTCATAGCTCCTTTTAAGGAAGCAATCTCAGCCTGTGAGCTTCCTGTAATGAGGAGGTCATCAACATATAACACAATGATCATTAATGAACCATTAAATAACTTCAAATAGACATTTGGATCTGATTTGCATCGAACAAAATTCAGTGATAGCAAGAAGCTATCGATCTTGGCATACCAAGCCCTGGGGGCTTGCTTTAGCCCATACAATGACTTTCTCAACCTGCACACAAGAGAAGGGTTAGTAGAAAAACATTGAGGCTGCTGCATATATATATTCTCAGTGAGATATCCATTCAAGAAGGCACATTTTACATCCATGTGATGTACCTCCCATTGCCTTGAGGCTGCAATGGCTAGAGCTAGCCTGATGGAATCCATTTTTTCCACTGGAGCAAAGGTCTCATTGTAATCTATGCCATGAACCTATGATTAGCCCTTGGCTACCAATATATCCTTGTACTTCAGTGGTGAACCGTCAGCAGCAAATTTGGTCTTATAGACCCACTTACACTGTACTAGTTTTCTCCTTGGAGGAAGATCCACTAGCTCCCATGTGTTGCTCTTCTGGAGTGAGCTGAACTCCTCCTTCATGGAAGTTTTCCATCTTGTATCTCCTGCTGCTTCTTCATATGTTTGAGGATCATACTCCACCATCAAATATCATTTTTCAGCAAACATAGGATCCTTCATGCACAGACCATTCTCAAATTGAGATCTAGTCCTCCTTGGGTCATTGGGATCCCCAACTAGCTCACCTGCTGCATGTAGTGTCTTGGCTGCCCATTTTGGCCCTGTGGGGATGTTAGGGTCTTCAATAAACTCATATCCATCAGAAAAATCAGAATCAGCATGTTCAACAAACTCTTTACTTACTTCTTGAGGTTCAGGCGGTGAAGAGGCTTCACCAACTTCCACTGCTGCAAGGGGTTCTTCTTCAAACTGAACACACCTTTCAATGAAGGCTTTGTTTGTGCTAAAATTTATCAACTTGTACCCTTTTGAATATTTAGAGTATCCAACAAAAATACACTCTTGGATTTGGGGCTGCAAAGCCTTCCTCTTCTCTGTCGGGATTCTAGCCCAAGCCTTTGAGTCAAAAATCCTGAAATGGGTCACATCTGGCTTGTGCCCACTCCATGCTTTGAAGGGAGTCATGCCATCAAGCCATTTGTGAGGCACCCTATTTTGGATATAGGATGCACAGTTGATAGCTTCGGCCCAGTACTTTGGTGGCAAAGTTTTGGCCTCCATCATGCATGTTGCCATCTCCTTCAGTGATCTGTTCTTCCTCTCAGCAACACCATTTTGCTGTGGTGTGTAAGGGATAGAATGCTGCATATGAATACCTGCATCTGCACAATAATTAATAAAATTAGACTTGAAATACTCACCACCATTTTCAGATCTGAGGGCCTTGAGTTTTCTTCCAGACTGGTTTTCAACCAAAGCCTTAAAGACTTTGAATAGGCCAAAAACTTCAGACTTGTGTTTCAGGAAGTGAACCCAGCAATACTTGGAAAAGTCATCAATGAAAGTTAATACATACTTGGCCTGAATCATAGACATATGATGGAAAGGGCCAGCAACATCACTGTGGATTAGCTCGAGGGGTGCAGAGTTTCTCTCATGACTAGCTCTCTCAAATTTGTGCTCTGGGTGTTTTCCTAGGATACAACCTTGGCAGACTCCTTTGGAAAATTTTATCTTGGGCAACCCTATGACCATCTCTTTTTCACTAAGATCAGAAAGATATTTGTAGTTAAGGTGGCCAAATCTCTCATGCCAAAGCTTGCTGGCTTCATTAGCATGAATGAGAAGAGCAGAGGGGTTTGAGTAAGGTAGGAAGTGTGAGAACATGTATACCTTTTGAGCATGATTTGCAACTCCTTTTGCAATGGCTCTACCACTTGAGATCTCTATGATCTCAACTTCATCGGGGGAGAATATGACCTTCTTAGGAGACCCAATGTGGGTCATCTAGTACACTGACAGGAGGTTGGAGGCAAGACCAGGCACATACAGCACATTGTTGAACTGACCATGATCAAGATCTATCCTTCCTTTTCCTTTACTTTCAGTGAGAGAGTGATCTCCCAGTACAATAGATGGTCCTTTAAACATATCCAGTGAGGAGAAGGCATCCTTAGTCGAAACCATGTGTCTTGAAGCTCCAGAATCAATGATAAAACTGGGTGAGCTTGATGTGCTAGCAACTAGAGCATGAACTCTCTCTCTGTCATCTGAACTTGATCCTCCTTCTCTCTTCTTTGAGCTTTCTGGAAGGGAGATTCCATTCTTCTCTAGGAGTTGGGTCAGCATGTCTATCTGCTTTTTCATACAAGAGCTTTCAGTGTGATTTCCCTTATTGTAGTATGCACACTTGTTCATTTCACCTTTGTTCTTCTTCTTCTGGTTATTCTTCTTGGGACCTTGTAGATCCTCCGGAGACTGTTTCTTGTCTCTCTTTTTCTTAGGTGGATTTTTATCTTTCTTTTGATTTTTGAATCCACCCTTGAATCTCCAGCAATCAAAGCTTTATATTTGGATGGTTTGATGGTGCCCATCATCACCAGCTTGTCCTGTTGTTGTGTGAGAGATTCCATGAAATCTGCAAGACTAGGCATCTTCCAGGCTCGAGCTATCAGTTTTGTGGCATAGAAGGTCGAAACAAACACTGACTAATCAGGGCCTAGCTTCGAGAGGATGGCCAGTACGAGCTGATCATCTTTCTTTTCAACACCACACTGTTTCAGCTGCAAAACTAGTGCTTTGAACTTGGAGAAATATAGCTGCAGGGATTCAAAGCTTGTTGGGCTCAGAGAAATCAGCTCATTTTCAATTTGATGTCCCCTCATCTCATCTGTCTTTCCAAAAATATCATCAAGATTCTCCCATACTTCATTCGGTGATGTCAATCCATCGAGATGGAAAATGAGGTCTCTGGAAATACTTAGGCAAAGGAGGCCATAAGCCTCATCCCTCCTGTTGTGCCATTTTATCTTCTCTGCAGCTGCATTGGGCTCTGCTTCTGTTGCCATAGTCACCCTGTAGAGGCCTTTCTCTCTCAATAGTATGTCCATCTCTACTTTCCATTCAAAGAATTTGAAAGGAGTCAAGATAGTTTTCTGTGATTGATCCATAGCTCTAGAAAATTTGTCCTGGCTGTCAGTAGAAGGCTCCCAGTCTTTGATGTCGAACTTGCAAAACAATTTTTGAAGGAGAGAAACAACCTACAATGGCTCTGATACCATGTGGAAATTAAGGCCAGCAATAGATTAATTTTACTCACAACAATTATCAATTGATCATGCAAAATTGCTCACAAAAGAGACTGAATATGGAGTTGTAACACTAAATTGTATTAACTGAGTGTACAATAGCCAACCCTGTAATAAAATAGGTTGCTGAATAAATAGAATACATCAAGAAATCAAATGCATGAGGAGGCATCCAAAACTAGCATAAAGCAGGCTTACCAAAAATAAGCACATCCCCCATAGGTGTAAAAAACTGATCCCAAATCTATCATGGAGCTCACGAATTGGAAAAAAGGATTAGGCAAGCTAAAGAGTGGTGGAATGGCAGCTCATACATGCTTTTTCATGGAGAAAAGAGAGGAGTATGTGTAGGACAAAAAACTAGTCAACCTCACCTAGTCTAGCTTTTCCTTTTGCCTTAAAACACTGAAAAAACAGGCAATAAAGAAGAAAAAGTAGAAGGGCACCTAGGAGGCCAAGAATAAAGCAGAATTGATTCCTTTAGCTCTCCCATGCACTACATGAGTCAAATAAGGCAAGTTTGACCTCTATGGATAGGCAAATAGCAACTTGCACAAGGTGGGACACATGAACTAGGCAAATAAGACAAAAATAATGGAATTAATGTCTAAGTGGGTAAAATATGGGTTGATTATTCTAACAAGGGTGTGGGAGTCCATTGTATAGTACTGCCATGACATTTCACAAGAGCCTCATACTCCTCTTGATCTTTGCTGGCCTATTTCCCTCAGGACTCCCCTATGTCAAGTTGTAATTGCATTATCATGAGCTTTGCCTGCCTTATTGAGCTTTATGCTGACTCCCTTGACATTGAGTTTCAGCCATATAGCCCGATCTTGTCTCATGTCTAGCCATGCAGAGCTAGTTTATATATCCTTTGCAGCTTGATTCCCTTTTTACCAGGAGGGGATTTTCCCCCGAGTGTCGTTATCCTACACATGTATCCTTGCATTGAGCATAGGTATGTTCCACTTCTTGGAACTAGTTTGTTTTCCCCTATGACACTCGTCTCCTCCTAGTTTGTAACTATAAAGCAGTTTTATTATTTTTCAATATTTTTAAATATTTGAAAAAGTCTAAAAAAAAAATTAAAAAACCAAAAAGCCGGACAAGGAAAGATGTTATTTTTTGGTAGTTGTCGAGTTGTGTCGCCTTTGAACAAAGAAATGTATATCACATCCATTGGTTGGGTTTATAGTTTGAATTTAGGAGCTATACTCATTTATCTGAGTTTATCTCCACCGACTGGTTAAGCTTCCAGTCCCCATGGAGCCTCTGTTGATGCCTCCTATGTCGCAGAGATGTCCCAGTTTGTATATCGAGTCTATGCTACCTTTATTTAGTCACCATACGCCATTATTCTCTTGTTTGAAGGAAGTTGAAACCTGAGTCGACCATTCCTCAGTTATCTTGACTTTGCATGTCGGCCATTCCCGGTACAGTTACTGGTTCGTGCACCTTATGATCGAGTCCTTCCACATTATACAGATTTGCTGAGTACCTTGTGTTGGATGATGGGGGATGCCTTAATTCCCTCCTTCCAGTGGATTTCATCCCATCGAATTTAGATAATTTATTCTGGGATTGGAATCTAGAGTCATCTTTGAGTGCCTTGAGACTTGCAGTCTTCACTGGCAGGTTCTCTCGCCATCAACAGTATTTGGGAATACATCAATGTCCCATGATCGATGGATCCTCTCAAGTGTTCGACCTCAACACATCTATTCACACTTGTTAGTTTGCACTCTAGTACCTTGATTCCCATTTTCATTATCGATGGGTGATCTCATGTCTGTTAACGGTATACATTAATGACTGGTAATCAGATGATGGACTACTATGTTCGACCTCACCAGTAGTGTCCAATAGTTGACTCTAGTAGGTATTCAGTCATTTCAAGTTGTGCTCTTATCCCCATCAGTTAGATAACTTCCAGTGTCTCTAGTGCCATTTTTTCATGCATGCAAGGAGTGTGACACCTTTGTTCACCTACCCTTTTTAGTTAACTGATTGTAATTGGTTATTAACTATTTTAGTGATACAGAGTTGCACTAGTTAACTCTAGTGGTGATTTTCCCACACTGAGTTAGCTCCTAAGTTAGTCTAGGTTGGTATATTAAACTTCCTCTTCAGGTATTCAAATTATTCTTTGATGATTGTATTATATTTTCACCCATAATGTGAATATTATTGTAATGGAAGACTTCTCATATTGTTCTTCAACTCATTGTGTAATAGCAATTATTATTCTCTATATTTTTCTTGTGCAATCTATGTGAAGACTATTTCTATCCCAATATTTTCCTGTCATAATCTAATATGGTATCAAATCCTGGTTAGGCTATTCTAATCTCCCTCAGATACTTCCATTGATGCACCAAAAGCAGTTGGGTTGCACATAATTCTTGTAATAATTGCATTTCTCCCTATGGATTATGTCCAGAGAAGTCTATTTAGGTGTGTTGCACCCAAATAATGTGGTCTTTGGTGAAGTAGAGGTTGATTTGTCTAACAAAAATTTTCTTTCTAGTTTTTTGTAGTTATTCAGTTCTCTCACCAGTAGCGTAGAAACAGAGCATGGATCTATCTGAGATAGTAACCTTGACTTCATTCAATTATCATGAATGGAAATCCAAGATTGAGATATTTTTGTGCGACATATATCTCTATAAATTTATTATGGCCTTATAAATCGAGCCTAATGCTCTTGTTGAGAAAGAAAGGTGTAATAACAGGAAGGATGAAGCTTATGTCTTGTGTTCTCTCTCTCTCTCTCTCTCTCTCTCTCTCTCTCTCTCTCTCTCTCTCTCTCTCTCTCTCTCGTGAACTTCTCTTCCATATTGATGGCTTGATAGGCCCAAATGAATTGTGGATCACACTTGAATCCCTATTCTGAAATCAATATGAAATTATAGGACATCAATTGGAGAATGAGTTAATCTCATTGAGACCAAGTGAATTCGAAACCATTGAGGAATTCATCACCAAGTTTAAGTCACTAGTTATTTTACTCAAGTAGTGTGGGATTGAGAATAAATAATAAAAATTAATCCTCTCCATCCTATCAAATCTGGGTCCAAAATACTCAGCTTGTGTGTCAAAATTCCATGCTACTAAGCTTGCAGTTTGAAATTGGAAGATGCCACCTTGGATGCATTCATAGATTCTCTCGGTCAAGAGAAGATCAATATGATTCATATGGGGACTCTAAAAAATTCAAAGGATCATGTGCTTGATTATATTAAATAAATAATTTCAATTCCAAAGAAAATCTAAAATCGAAGGAGAAGAAACCAAAGTTAGACTCCAGAGATGAAGGTTCTTAGTCTACAGATGAAGGCTCGAATTCCAAGAAAAATAGAAACAAGAAAGGAATATCAAAGTGTACCTGTTGCAAAAAAACTTCTCACAATGAAAATTATTTCTTTAAAAATAATACGGACATCATGACTTAGTTTCTTCAAAGGAACAACATTGATGTTCCATATTTTGCAAGAAAAGAAGGAAGGGAAAATTTTGTTGATCCCTAGGGGCACTGTCACACTATGCAATTAAAAGGTAGTGATACTCATTCTTTGGTTGATATAATATATTATTTTCATGATGTATCTCATTTTCATAATCATTCTAATCTATAATAATCATAAATATCCTTTCCTCCCTTGGAAAAGATACCTATAAGTCTCCCAGAGCCATCTCCTCTCAATACTAGTTTTTTATCACTAGTTTCTGACTTTCCTTCATCAAGATATTTCAAAATCCATTCAGATTCATATTTATATGATTTAGAATATTATTTTCAGGTTTGCATGTAGGTTATGACACCTCTCTCCCATCCATTTGATACTTAGAATACCCTACAATTCCCAAATTCTTCAATTGGTAAGCTAGACAATTTCATGGTATCCTATACTGTATCACCGGTGAAAGTTGTTATCATGTATTTTTTTTTTCTGTCCTTGGTTGGTTTTCCTTATCATTGTATATATTTGTACTGTTGTTAAAAAAATTGTACCTGATATAACCTTTATTAGGATGAATTTTATATCCTTATACTCTCCATATTTTCCTAATTGTCAATGTAGAGTGGTTGCACCTAGTTTTCCTACTGTGACTCAATTGGATTTTGGAGCCACTATAACTTGGTTTTTTTTTGCTCCATATGACATAATTTATGATATTTCAGAGTCTCATAAGCTCTATTACAGAATTATAAAGGTTTCACATCAGTTTGGAAAGAATTTTCATGATCGGATTCACCATTATGCAACTACACTAGAAATTGAGCCTACTAATTTCATTGATGTTCTTTGGTTAAGAGATGATTGCACATATCTCTTTTCCATCTCTGATTTTATATTCATATATGATATTTTATGTTTTCACATCAATAAGCTTTCATACAATGCTCCTTCATCGCTAGAAGATGAGCTTCAAGGGGTTTCTCCTCATGCTTTTTGTCTACACAACATTGAAAAAATGATACATGATCAAGGCATCTACAATAAATCCATACATTTTTTTACCAAGAAGAAGTACATTGATCTTGTTCAAGTGAATAACAAGACAAAATGAAGATATTCATTTAAATTCTATGCATATCCATTTCTTAGGAAGGATTTTACCCATGCAGTTTTTCCTTTTTCCTAATTTTACACGGATAAATAATTTTTACATTTAGATTGTAATGGGTGACGTTTGGTATTTGTTACTAGGGCCCAGCTTGTCCAATGTTTGGATTAAATTTTTGTGTTAGGATTATTATTAATCCTCTATTTGACCACATTAGTCTATTTATTTATTTCCTTGGCTTAGGAGGTCTTCATCACTTCACTAGTGCATGGGGGACACATCTACTTGACATCCGCCACTTATTACACTTGTCTACATGCATTATGGTGTTCCATGGATAAATCCCTGTAATTTAGGAACCCACTCAAAGTGTCACCAATAGTGTCTGATAGTTGAGTCTAGTAGTTATTCAGTCATGTCTAGTTGTGCTCCGATCCCCATCAGTTAGATCACTTACAATGTCTCTAGCGTGAGTTTTGCATGCATGCAGGGAGTGCAGTGCCTTTGTTCACCTACCCTCTCCAGTAAACTGATTTTAACTGATTGTAACTAGTTATTAACTATTTTAGTGATACGTAGTTGCACTAGTTATCTCTGGTGGTGATTTTCCCACACTATGTTAGCTCCTAATTCAGTCTAGGTTGGTAGATTCAATTGCCTCTTCAAATATTCAAATTATTCCTTGATGATTGTATTATATATTCACCCATAATGTGAATATTATTGTAATGGAATATTTCTCATATTGTTCTTCAACTCATTGTGTAATATCAATTATTCTTCTCTATATTTTTATTGTACAATATATGTGAAGACTATTTCTGTCCCAAGATATTCCTGTCAGAATATAATAACATATGCCACAAATTCATTGCAGTTTCATTCAAGGAACATAAAAGAATCACATGAATGGTCAAATTTACATTACTACAAAATCATTAAAAATGGCTAGTGAAATTCTATAACAAGGACAAATCAAAATCCATTCCAGGGATCCAAACCAAAACCAAGGATGTAATAACAAAGAGGATAGCAATCACAAAGAAAAGAAAGATAAAAAGGAAAGACATGAAGATAAAAATGTGGAAGACAAAAATTAATATGCAAAAGAGGTCGTTGTGAGTTACAATAACAAAAACAAACTTATAGTTCAACCTATTAATGATCCTAAAGAAGTACTAGTTGAGAATAACGATAACAAAAACAAAGAGATAGATGCACCAGACATGAAGGAACATGATGTCGATAACGATTGTAAAAAGGATGAAGATATCCAACACTATACTAATGAATATAAATATGATTCCAGTAACAATTGTGGAAAAAAATAAAGGTATAGGAGTATCATCATGGAAATAAAGGAAGTGAAAGTGTTCCTAATCACGATTATGAAAAATAACTAAACACAAAAGATCCATCTTTCATCACTGAAGAAACCATATGTCAACTAAAGAGTCATAACATACCCATACATGCCAAAATATTTGAGATCAATAGGTTGTCACAACTTCATTATGTAAATATAGAAACAAAGATTCATAAGAGGCAACTTTTTCAAGTACCATATCAACCCCACAATCATGGAAATTGTAGCATACAAGAATCATTGTACAAATATCGAAAGAAGGAAAAAATAGGATATGAAGACCCTAAGATATGCATGAAATATAGTGATAACAATACTTCGAGGATGAAGCATTCCAAGGAGGAATGAATTGTAACATACCAAATAGAATATTATATAAATAAAATAATAAATTATCTTAAGTAATAAATTAATAAATATTATATATGCTAAATGTAACAACGACATGAGAAGAGATGTAACTCTTCACTATTATGTACTATATATATGGCTAGAGATTATGTATTCACATTAACATCAAATTAT
>LPNX010888058.1:630594-656587 GCA_001517045.1 Pseudotsuga menziesii
TATTTATAGATCTTAAAGTCATGATGGAGATTCATCAAGTTTTTGGAGCTTTTGTATGCTCAAATGACATGCATGAAAGTAGTGGTTTCCATGGAGGATAATAATATTTGAGATCTATTCAATCTATTCAAATATTGGTGGAGAAAATTTGAATATCATTGAAGGAAAATATATTATTTCAACAAATATATCAATTAGGTTCTATAAAGAAACTTATTCTCCTATATTGGTAAAAATAATTACATGGGAATTTGTTGTACAGGGCCTCTCCAACTCTGAATTCATTTTTTGCCTCTTCAAAATCGTCCACGTCCTCTCCACATAAATTTTATCGGATAAGGAAGCTGCTATACTTAGATAAATTATAATGCTCTATTTTAAATTAATAAAAATGGCCCCAATTAAATAAATTATTGGTCATATCAGGATAAAATTCTCATATTTTGGCCAACTACACCTCATGACCACTAATTCACTAAGGTCTGGTCGACTCCCATAGAGTTTGAATATGATAGTTTAAATGGTTAACTGCAAAGGGTATTCCCCAATAACTTGCATCAAAATATCCTTGTTAAAAAGACACCATCTCTATTACCCGTTTGATTTTAGGTTTCAAGACATAGGGAGCTCTATGACCAAACTCTTCTTGAGAGGAAAGGTAAAACAAAAAGGGTGAGTCAAGTGTGTAGGGCAGGGTTTGGTGGCTTTGATATTGATTAGATTGTGTAGATGCACAACCTTCATCCCACTATATTACTTTCTCTAAATTCATTGCTTCTAGTATTACAAAAATAAACACCCATAGTTATCCCCACCTACAGGGGGGAGGATGGTGAGGACAAAAATATCACACCACTTCACCAGAATTAACTTAAATATAGGGGAGAATATTTTCACTAGATCTATATGCAATCCACTCTTTTCTTCATCAACTATCACACACTTGCACAATATGTAAAAACTCTGGTTTAGATATGTAAGGAAGAAAAGAAGGAGCCCATCCTTTAATAAGTAATTATGTAACTCAGTGGTGCTTGCATGCCACTCCCCTGAGAAATTTTTGCATAATTTCATATGATTGCACTCTCAATGGTTATGACACTCCCTTGAATTAACTATTTATAACCTCCATTGTAATAGATCTCTTCTTCTCCACCCTAGATTCCCACAACCACATAAAACATGTAATGACAATTATACAACTATATAAAGCAACAATATTATATTTCTTAATGGTTAAGGAAATTTGTTTCCTCTTTGAATGTCACAAGTTTGAATTTGGAAGAATATAGGGTATATACACATCTATAGAATATATAACCAAATTAAAAAATGGTCTAATATCATACCTTAATAGAAACCAAAAGGTATATAATAAGAACTAATATATATTAATGTACAAATTACAAAATGCTCTATAAGGATTTTTAATACTCTTTTAGTCATTAGGAGTAATTAGTCATTGTTAGTTGTCACTTATTATTTAGCTTTATTTTTATCCGATGACTAAGATATCCATTTAGTTTTGTTTCTCAGATTTAGTAGTATTTAACTTAGAAACAATTTTGTGGCTAACTTTTTAGTCACGTAGTCATTTACTTTCAAAATTCTACTAGGAATCCCAAGGCTAGGTGACCCTTTACCTTTCATATTCCCTTACGACTTTTGGAATTCCTTTAATAAATTTATTTCAAAATTGATTTAATTCAGCTTAGGGTGACCTTCAACTTGTCTTTTAGTGATTAAATGTATTTATCTGTTAATGTCGATTTTACTACTACCCTAATTGTAGAGAATTTATTCATGGATATGAATAACAATATTTCAATAAATAAAGTCTAATAAAGTGTAATGATTGTTTGAGGTTGGCACCTACATCCATTTATCTGCATATTCCTCAACCATTCTTTAGTCTTCTTAAATGTGGTGTGATACTTCCTTGTCGCAATACTTCTTTTGATTTCATTAATGAACAGTGTCATCGTCAGTTGTTATAATGTCTGTTTATCTTCGTCTTGAACTATGGCCACTTCTAGTCGATGGTGAAAATGTATCACTTCCCACAATGTTTCGTTCTCCTTCATGATATTCTCTATGTCCACAACTTGTAATATTGGTCCTCTAAGCATCGAAACAACTTTTGCAGTTGGGATATTTTCCAGGTCTTTTTGAGGGGTAATTTTCATGTTATTCTTACTATGTGGTCATCATGGGTGCATGTGGATGTATACGACCACATAATTTGGAAATGCACTTGTTTTGTAAGAATTTACACTATCTAAGGTATTTGACCAAATCGACCCTTCAAGTCATCAATAATGTAGCTATTCTTTTGTATTGGAATTTTTTGGGACTTTTGACAAGTCACAATCATGGTCATAAATGCATATATCTCATTGAGACATTTCCAATAGTATACATAATGCTCGAAATTGACAACTAGGTCAAAAGTTATGTTTGAATTAAGTAGATTACTTTTCTCTATGATGTCATCATTGCAACGTCTAGACATTTAGTGTTGCTAGTCATTGGTTTCTTTCCTCATGTCAACCATCATTAGTGGTGAACTAGTTTCTGTGTGTTTTTTCTATACAAACATTGATCATCTGAATCTTCATTTTCATCTTCGTCTTAAACGCATATTTCTAATCCATAGACCGGGAACAATATTCTTAGATATCTTTCATTGACTTGGCATCATGATTTATCTAGTCATATATTTTGTTCTTCCTTCCTGACCTAAGATTTCCTACGAAGAATCATAACTCCTTATTATTTTTAATAATCATTATATTAAAAATTTATTAAAACAAAATTAATTAAAATAAAAATAAAACAAATTGAAAATAAATAAAACAAGATATAATAAACAAAGTTAAATTAAAATAAATTAAAACATAAAATGCAATCTAATAAGATATATTAATATAACCTAGTCCTAACCACTTCTAGTGCTAATCTTATCCTCTTAAGCAAGAATTAAACTAAACTACAACCTTTACACTCTCCCTCTTATCAAAGTATGATCTCCCTCTTATTATACATGTCGATAGGCAGTTTATCTTGTAATCAATATGCGTTGACTGACTATTAGTCACTTTGACTATGTATTAGTTTGATTTCAGTTGTTTCATTTTACCCAAAATTTTTGGATGCATGATTTTATGCAGTGTTACTATCCCAAGTTTCCAAATTCTTATCTTGCACACTATTGGCTAAAAATTTGAGGGTCTTATTGATGGGTCGACAACGGATTTCTCGGTTCCAAATCCTAACATTCAATGTGGCATTCAATGTCGCTTTATCTTCATCCACCGCACTAACTCTGTGAATATTATTGAACCACTGCATCACTTTCCATTTACAACCACCTCCTATCCATTTTATCCATCGCCACTCCCAAAATTGAATGCCATACAGGTGCATTGACTTACCTACAACACCACTTGCACTACCACTACCACTTCACCACCTTTTCCACACCTCATCCAAATCCATATAGCCTCTTGAAATGCCTCATTCATATTCCTTTATCTTATTGTTGTAAGAATTCTCTCCCACTTACTTTCTCTTACAATATAAGAATTCTCTCCCACAAGCACTCTCCCTTTCTGCGAGCATATGTTGAAGGATTGGACTAGTTTTGTTAGGTGCATATACTATGGAATCTATATTCTCCATTCTGCCATTATTTGGTAAAGAAAAGGTGCACATATGTTGAAGTATCAGGTGCGCTAGTTGCATCAGTTGTGGAATCTATCTTCTCCATTATATAATCAAAGAAAAGGATCATCAAGCAATATAGTTTAAATTAATTTACTTATCTTAATTAAGCAAATGTTCTTAATTAGAAAGAGTGAAGTTGTTTAATGGACAAACTTGAAATTGCCTGATAATATCATGAGAAAATGCAGAGGAAATATTGCTTGATTGTTTTTACATTTTAGGATATTGCACAAATATTACTACAAGGTGCTACAAGTACATTGCCATGGAAAACCTCAGTACTCTACTCTACTAATATCTCCATTGCCATTGTATGGAGATATTGAGCTATGCACTTTAATTACCATTAACAAGATTATATCTTTTGTACCCTTTTTGCAGAACTGGCAATGAGAACATTGTCCATTTTCATTATTGTTTCAACTAATTTTTTGTTGTCTCTCGTTTCCCTTTGGAACTTCTTATTGCGACTTACTTGTTGACTTAGTTGCCTCAGTGGATAATTTATTCTATATAGAAACACAATGACAATGAATTCATAAAATATGTAAGTGAGGGTAATTATAATTCCATTAAAAATCGAAATATCAAGACTTAAAAAACCGGCTTTAAGTATCTCCAAAATCACAAAGTTCTATGAAAAGAAAAATTCCATCCAAAATCCTCTTATCTCTTCATACAATTTTACATCTATAGTTCTTATAATTTCTTTCCCTTCTACTTTTATCATTGTAGTTCCTCCTTTGTTCATAAAATGCCTTCAGAATAGACACACTGGCTTGATTACTGTAGTTCCTCCTTTCTTCCTCACCCATGGTGGATCTATTGTAGAAGTGATGGATATTAGTATTCGTTATCACCATGTAATTTTCCTATGGTTGTGGTAGGAAGTCACAGGGTAACCATTTCAAACCAATATTTAGACTACATTCTAGCCAATGCAGTCAGAGAAGGCTCTCTCTCACAAGAACATTCACATATACATTTAGCTTGATAAGAATTCAGAGGGATAGATTTTTGATGGGACATATTTGTTTGTAAATTAAAATATTGAAAGACAGACATATATCAAAAAACCATTGGGAAATGGAGTCACGGTCTGAATCATTCAAGGATATTACAACAAATAATGAACCATGATTTTACCATATGTATTCTGAGGCAAAGTAAGTGTAATATCCAGCCAAATATCTTCAAGTGATGGCGGTAGAAAGGAGAAAAAGTCCAGTGTGGCAAGGGGCATCTATCTATGGATGAATCTCTTAATACACCTTTAGAAGAACAACAAATAGGGGAAATGATAGAAATGGAGCATCTAACAAGGATGAATTCAACAACAATTCATAGACATATTAGAAATTCTACATTTGATGGGAGGAGCGCTTAATGAAACAAATTCCTCTCATACAACTAGAAATAATTAGCAAGAATTAACACATGGAAAATGATGCAAACATGAAACACATAATGAATATAAATACCATGATGATCTCATAAAATCAGAGAAACATTTTCATTATCAATCCCAAGAAAGATTATAGAGCTACAATTTGAGCACAAAGGCCCTAAAAAATATGAAATTCAAATCAACCCTCCAACCCCTGACATCATTCGAAGAGTGTGTTATGGCTTCCGAGACCAACCTCAAAACAAAGCCTAATTAGGTTACAAAAATGGGAATTTCTCCTGATAACTATGAAGTGGCGCATTCACCATAATTTCTACACGAAACAAGGAATATGGAATTTCAAGCATGATGGATAAAAATGGTAATGTGACGGCTGGGGATCAGGCTCGCTTGATATGAAAATGAAGGATCAGGGCCCTTCCAACGGCTTCCTGCTGATTCATCTTGACCTGTTCCTTCTCACTCCTTGTCACGTAGTGTGTATTTAGTCTTTCCGAACCTTTCAAGTGCCTTCCACTGATTTGGAAACGATAGCTCTAGCATGGAAATCTCTTTCGCCAGCATGTGCAACTCGATGTGGTCCTTGTAAGAAAATATTTTCAAATACATGCATGCTTCTTTAAAGGTGAAAAAGATTTCAAATTCATCATCCAACTTGTCTATAATTACCCTGTCGGACAGTGGTTGATTCATATCTACAAATTTTCATGGTCTTGTCTACATGCAATCAGTTTATCATAGTATTCATCCTTAGCCAACATAGCACCCTTTTCTTGCCATAAGAAAGGGAGCCCTTTCTTGAACAATGGATCAAAAATGTCAATAAACAATTTCACTTAGTGAGCCAAAATATCAACCTGTTCTTGGAGAGTATCCAAGTGGTGATATTTGAATTCCTAGCCCATGTCATGATGGAGATCCTATCATTGATATTGGCCTTCTTTAGATTGTCCTATGACAAGCTATTCAGAAAATCAATATCATTTTTGGCATATTCAATTGGTTTCTTGTTCATCTTTTCTCTTGCTGTTGTCAGAGCATGTCTGGATGAGTATATTACCAATTCCTTATTGAAAACATAGTCTAAATAGGGCCTGAATTTGTTTTCTTCTTCAATAATAGAGTACCATATAATATGTTTTTCCCCTTTAACCTGTAGTTGTCCTAGAACCTGTTTAATCGATTTATCATTCTTTGTGTGCAGTTATTGACATTTTTCCTCCCACGCAATAGAGTTGGCTTCCCAAGTCTTCTTTTCTTGTTCACTTTTCGATGCCATGTTCTCCAAGGGATTGTTTTGGTTTCTCAATCCAACTAACTCTAAATCCTTCAAGCTTACCTAGGACATATCTTAGACTATGTCCTATTCACTTGATTGAGCTACAAGATCCATAATCCTGTCTACAAGCTCCTTCTCTTTTTCCCACAATTTCCTCTCCATCTCATCATATTTTCCTTTTAAATATTTTTCACTTTCCACCACTAAAGCTATGTCCTTTTTCCATTACTTCTCCTTGTCATAAAATTTTAACAACCTTTCTTTGTAATCCACTAACTCATTCTTCAGGCCTTATTTTTCCTTCTCTATCTCAGCCAGCTTAGGTCCTTCTATTAACTGGGTGGAAGGTATTTTTAACTTCTTTTTGAGCATCTAGATTTCATTTTTCTTTTCATCCAATAGCTTCTTCATGCCTATCCCTGATGAGCTTGACCCCCAGCAGCTAGAAGATCTGCCTACAACTTTTTTCTTTGCCTGATGGGCCAAATTTTCCACCTTTTCTTGTCTGAGCCGGTTCTCAATTTTACTCTTAGTAACTTCCAACTTAGACAACTTCAGTGTGGACTTCATCAAGTTTGTAAACAAGATGTCCATAGTATGTTTGTGAAAAATAATCATATCTAGGATGGGGATGTCTTCCAGATTCATCCTTATTTCAGCAACTTTTCACTTTCCACCACTAAAGCTATGTCCTTTTTCCATTATTTCTCCTTTTCATAAAATTTTAACAACCTTTCTTTGTAATACACTAACTCATTCTTTAGGCCTTCTTTTTCCTTCTCTATCTCAACCAGCTCAGGTCCTTCTATTAACTGGGTGGCAGGTATTTTTAACTTCTTTTTGGGTAGCTATATTGCATTTTCCTTTTCATCGAATAGCTTCTTCATGCCTGCTCCCTTATAAACCTGACCCCCAGCAGCTAGAAGATCTGCCTACAACTTTTTGCTTTGCCTGATGGGCCAAAATTTCCACCTTTTCTTGTCTCAGCCGGTTCTCAATTTTACTCTTAGTAACTTCCAGCTTAGACAAATTTAGTGTGGACTTCATCAAGTTTGTAAACAAGATGTCCACAGTATGTTTGTGAAAAAGAATCATATCTAGGATGGGGATGTCTTCCAGATTCATCCTTATTTCAACAACTTTTCTATGTGTTGCTAATGCCAAGTTTAAAGTGTTTTGGGCCTGGTCTCTGATAGCAATGAATGACACGTCCTGACTAGAAATATTCCTCACCTTTGCACACAACTTCAGAGTTTCCTTTGTATTCATATACTTCATTTCTTTATACTTATCTAGCAGCTCCATCTTGTCCCTGAATTGTGATGTAGAGTCAGCTGGAGTGTCAGCAAATGAATATTCCTTGACCTCAAACACTGGTCCTGTCACCTTTAGCTTCTACTTTCCTTTGTCCTCTGTTGTATTTTGGACTAGCTGTCACTCTGCCTCAATATTATTCCTCTAGGGGGTCCTAGAAGTGTCTTCTTCTTCAATGTCCATGGGGTCTAAAATATCCCTTTTGTTAGTTCTATCAGAGTAACTGGCCAGAGGAGTGATGTTTGTAGCTGCTAAAACCACCTTAGAAATATTAGGCATTAATGAGGTAATGTCCATTGCAGAAGAAACATAATTCTCATCCATATCAATATATTTGGGATTTTCCTTTGGGTAGTCATCCCAATTGGCAGCATCTGCCAACTCAACAATCTCCACATGTTTGAAAGGATTTCTTTTCACAACATTCCTTATATATGAAATGACCTGGTGAGGGTCATAATAACTCATAGGTTCTATAGGTGATCCCATTTCCTTCAACAAGTTCTCAATCATGGGAAAATCAATTTTGTTCTTGATGGTGAAAGGCCCTACCACCCAGGGATACTTAATATCAGTAGACTTTTTGTATTTCAAGAAATGTTTTGTTTCTACTATCAGATTCTTCCTAATAAGTTCCATGGAGAAAATACTGGGGGCAAGGAAGGATGAAAACAAATATGGGGGATGAGTGAAACCATATAATTTGATCACAATCCCATTTTCAAATAAGAACTAGTCCCCTACCCTACTATCTGTAGAGAACTGCAAAGTAGCTCTCATATTAGATAATACCCTAGGTAGCCTTTTCTGGAACATAACATTGTATATTTCTTCCATGAGGAATTTCATGAACTTTGTATAATCCTTTCTCATCTCCTCAGTCAATACCATCTCAGGTAATTGCAAATTATCTTCATTGTGAGAAAGGAATACCTTCAACAAATAGGATTGGAACCTAAAGGTTTTGGTCTTGCTGAGCTTCATAAGCTGAGAATGGATACTCTTATCAAGGAGTTCTTCGAATTTGAGACATGAAACCTGCATTTTTTGATCCGGCTCGTCTGACTCGAGTGGGAAAGTGATTAAAACAAAAACAAAACTCATGAGAGGCTCGGTGATGTATTTGTCGGTGTCTAGAACTAGGAACTGGATTAACATAGTAACATTGCATTGAGTTTCTTTGTTGAACAGGCTAGAATAAATTGGAAAAGGTTGGTCTTATAAGCTTACATCAGTCTTGAAGCATTTCTTGAAAAAATCATGCTTCTTTTCTACCAAAGACTCCTAGAAACACTACAGTATGGAATCTTCTTTGTTATCCAGGGCCTTTAGGGAGAAATTGCTAGGGACTGACAAGGCCTTCCTTATGGCTAGAGGAATGATAGGGAGTAGGATTGCATAGTTGGTAATGTCCATAATCACTCTCTTAGAAAGAGAGTAGTTATCGACGCACCAGGCAACAAATTCTGGGAAACTTGGGGTTTGTTTAGTCATGAAAAAATGGAAGTAGGACTGGTGAAGTTTATGTATATCGATTCCTTGTTATCTGAGCAATAACATCCTCTCCTTAACATCACTAATGGGTCCATTTAGCAGAAACGTATTAAACACCTCAACATCTCTATCTTCGAAAGCTTCTTCTACCTTTTGGTAATCTAGGTCCTGAACCTCCACATTATCAACTTGAGCCATTTTATAGTTTAGGAGGGGACACAAGGACTACCTAGAGATTTTGATAGGTCAATGAACGATGCCATATGATATGGCTGCTCCTGCATTGTTCGGGATCTCACTTTTCGATGCTTTGGAGAATAAAATAATGTTGCGAATTCACGTGCACCGTACTCTTTATATTTTTTTATACGCTTACCCATCTTGCATATTCATTTTGTGAAATGATTTTCTAGTCATAGATCTAAATCTTCAATAATATAAGCCATCCAAGGATGCGACCTTTCTTTACCATTGATCTCTCCAAGATGCAATATACGTCATTGATGTTAGCTTCCTTGATTTCCATTTCGCAACCCTTTCTTTCTTTTTTTATTATTTCCCCTAGCATATTTCAACTGTGAAACAAACCACGGCCGTAGATATCCTCTACAAGTGATTTCAACCATTCAACTATATGGTCTCTTCCCAATTTTGTGATCCCTCATCTTGTTTACCGTTGTGCATGTCTCCATCACGAAACTATCTTGGACCATCAATCTAACCTCCGCCAGATCTCCATCATCCGAGGGTGTAGGCCCTACAATATTTCACATTGCCTCATCCTCTTAACTTGCATGCACCTCGTCACCATGAAATTAGTCAGGACCGTTGATCAGATTGCCACCATATCTCCAGTGTTCAAAAGCGCGGGGCCTACCAATAATTCACAGCCCATCACAGTCTTATCTCTCGTGCATGGTTGGGCAGTGAAATGATTCTCCTCCATAGATCTTCCCCATCTAGAATCTCGACCATTAAACTATGCAGGTCCCTCAAAATTTTGCAGCTCCGACATGCCTTTATCTCTCCTGCATCTTTTTCATTGCAAAACGCATCTCCACCATATATCTGGCCCACTAAAGATCGTGACCATTGGAATAGGTGGGCCCTACAAGATTTCGTGGCTTTGACGCAAGTTATCCTTCGTGTATGTTGGCTGTGTGAAATCCCCATCCATCATTGATCTGGGAAAGAATCCAATCTTTAACCGTTGAAACATGGGAAGCCTAACAGATTTCGCACAACTCCACGGCTCATTCCTTCACGCATATCTCCTGAGTGAAATATTCCATATCTGTCGATCTGCACTACCTTCTCCTCCGACGGTTGATCCTTCCCGACACTTAACCTCATTCCTCCCATGCCAAGCTTCTTTTAAACCCATGCATATTCTTTTGGCGAAACCCTTATCATCCCTCAGTTTTCTTTTCCATGGATCTTCACCATTCATTTTTCCACTGGATAATTGTGAGAGAACTTTCATGTTTGAACCAAAATGCAGGGTCATAACTCCAGGATTACGGATGTTTGCTCATGCCACACCATGGGATAATCCATTTTTTTATTCAGGTTTAGGACAAGCCTCCCAAACAACCTCCAAATCACCAGACATAATTTTTTTTTCCTATACCCCCTTCAATTTCATTGATCTAGACCTTTGCAAGGGAAATAATGCAGTTGTCTATGTAGAAATATCCAAAATTTAGCACAAGTGCTAACAATATTTATACCATATTTGTTGAGTGAAGTAGTAATAATATTTTTGAGATGAACCTATTCAACCATTTGTTCTAAGAAATATGCAATCTTGATACTGTAGCAAAGAATTGAAAACAATTACTCACTTGTAGACTGGCTAAATAAAAAGAATCTTCCTAAACGTGTAGCGAGTCCAAAAGGAGGTATTTTAAAAAAATTACTCATATTTATAATGCTACATAATGTCACCACTAAATCCCATAGGTTGAGTCATAGTACGATATTTTAAACAAATTAGTTCTTGTGAATTTCCCACATTTCCCAGTTGGAACAGAGTCACGTCGTTCCAGTATAAGAATAAATTGATGAGCACTAACCCATGAACAGATCAATTATTTTCCAAATATTTCCATTTCTTCTGACCTTACTTGATTTCTATATATATATTCCCTCCCAACAAGAATCATGGCTAAGGAATTTATCAGAAGAACTAGCTAACTTTATGCTAATAAATAAAAAATAAAGAGCCTATGACTAGTAACAATACCTTAACATGCCAATGATGAAAAGAATTATATTTAACATAAAGAATGATCAATATTTTTGTATAATTAATGTAATAAAGAGATAGAGGTTAGGAGTTTATTTGGTCAATTTACCTTTTTGTTTTCATGTAAATACCTGTGCAAGTGTATCCTGTCATATATTGCTAATAGATATGCATCCATAAGTCTGTGTCCCATGAATTCATTTTTTCATGTTTGTTGCACCATTGGTTTTATTTTATGCCACACTATTGTGTTGTGGGGGTGTTTCCATTTGTGTAGGTGCATTAAATCATTAATTGGATGGTGTTCACTTGTATGTTGAAGAGAAGGATGTTAGCTTCCCATTACGAATCTCAGTAGCAAGACCCATTGATGTAAGGATGATTATGCTTACATGGAATGACCATGAAAAGAGTAGAAACCAAAAAATGGCCAACTTGAGCGGTTATATTTGTTACAGATAAAATATTCCTATGGCTTGGGGTAGAACAACAACAAACAGAATGACACCATAAATACCCAATTCTCAAATATGATATATAATCATAAAATGATAAAAACAAAAGGATAGGGCCCTTACCTCAATTGAACATCCAAAGAAGATCTCCATTGAGATCTTGATCCAATTCTCTTTACCTGCAACTTGTCCTCAACAACCAAGGCATATGATGATATAAAATGTATATAAAGTGTTAGCATATAATCTAGCATAATCCTTTAACATATCAAGAAAATATACCCAATGAATGTAATATAAGCATTTGCATATGAATTGGATGAGAAAAGAGTATTTCTATTAATATAATGAACATAAGTAAATAGTGACAACCTTTTGTCGACAACTCGTCGAAATTGAGAAACTAGGTGTTATAGTGGATTTCACCACTCTAGGTGAATCACACTTTGTATGGCCTTCCCCTATCCTGCTGCAGACTCCGTAGACCCTATGGACCACTTTTTGTCGTTTGATGTTTCCTTGATCATCCCTAAAAACATATGAAAAATGATATACGTGACTTTTAAACCTATAAGCACGTATATACGCGGGTTTGACCACTAAAATCGCGTACATCGGGATGTGTGCATAATACAAATCCTTTTGGAGTTTTCCTTGACATGGATCTGACTCATTTGACTCCTGGCCTTCCCTATGCCTTGAGATCACTCGGATTTGACCTTTCATTACCCCTTTGAAAAGCTATATAAGGAACCCCTTGGTACATTGAAGGCATAAGAGAGAATTGAGAGCAAAGAAACTATAGTCCATTGTTGTTGGAACTTATGCTTGAGTCTGCATCCCTTTGTCCCTTGGAGCACTAGTGTGTTCTTCCCAAGATTTCCTTTTGCTTGTGAGCTTGATATTGAGAAATGGAGGATTGAAGTGGTGGAGGCCCAAGTGGGGGATTCAGTTTCTCGCAGACATGCCGTCAGAGGTTGTATCTTGTAATCTCTGATTTATATTAATAGAAATATCTTTTCCTGTCCAATAATGTGTTTTTGAATGTATATTTTATCTCTGGGATTATGTCAAATGCTTATACATTATTAATTATATATGCTAGAATAGATCTAATACCATGATATATAGAATGCTTGTATTGTTTACTTGTTGTTGAGGAAGTAACAGATCAATTCAAGCTGAAGATTGGAAAGCTCAACGGGGATCTACTTCAACCGTCTGGAATAAGGTATGAGGTCTGATCTTTTAGTGTTAGACATTTAATTTCTATTGCATATTGGAAAGGATTGATTTCTGGAGTCAAGTTGTCTATTGTGGTACCCCAAGCCATAGGAATTTCTCTCCGTAACAGAATTGGCGACTCCGCTGGGGATTTCCTAGTAGTTGTCCTTTGGGGGTTGTTTTTGCAGCATTCAATGAATTTGAATAGCTCTTTCTCTCTTGTTTCTGTGTCAGGTCTGGGGGCATGTATGCCTAGTAGAGTCTGATTAGTGTGAAGTTTGTCTCAGCCTGTCTGTTTGAATTGATTTTATGCACCTTTCTTCCTGTACGCGAGTTTTTGACTTGCAGTCGCGTATACACGCGGTTTCCTACAAGATTTCTGCATATACATGCGGGTTTACTGCGAACAGTCGCGTATGCCCTTGATTTTTTCTTTTTGGGGAAGATAGTTGGTTGCTGGGTGAATTCTAATATTTGCTGAGTCTCCTTTGGCACTGCCTAAGTCTGTTTAGACCTCTGTTCCTGACCATAAACATCTTTTTAGGCTAAATTTTTCTTTTTTAAGAAGGTTCTTGTCATGGAATTTTTGATTTTTTGTTTGAGATTTGTGCATTAGAGTTATTTTACCTTAGTGCTTTGCTTGAGTGCTGTTTGGATGTGCTTGCAGAGTCTAGGGGTCGTAGGATCATTATTTTGTTTTTTGCATCTCTGTTATTTTCAAAAAATCCAAAAACATTTGCTTATCATCATGCATTGCATTTTGCACTTTGCATTGTACTTGCACTAGATTTGCTTTGGAGTACTAGTTAGGATTTCATATAGGAAAATTTGCATTTATCATTTGAAGAAGAATTGTGCATTTCACATAGTAGCATACCTTGTTTTCATGGACACAATGCATTTTCATTGATTGTTAGGTGTGCATTTTACTTCCTGTTGCGTCATAACACCATTAGTTGCATGATCATATCCTTTTTTTTTTTAGTAATAAAGCCAACTAAAATCAACGCTAAATAAAATGAATTACACTCTTTTATTTTCTAGGGTGCACCAACAATCTTAGGTTTTAGGATCTTGGAATAGTTCATTGTAAGTCAATTCTCCAAGATCACTAAACAACAACATCTAGGTGTCTGTCCAGGTGAGTGTGTGAAATCCTTGGTATAACCAGTGTTTCTTAGGATCCTCCTCTCAAAAGGGAGTTAAGCACGAGGCAGTGTGAGCGGTTATTGATTGGGATGACCCCTAGTCATAACTGAGTAGCACTGGAGATATTTCTAGGATTGTATTCATATCTGGGGGCTCTTTCGAGAGTTTCAGGCTTTGCTACCCTGCCCATACGATCAATCCCGCCTACAACTGTCCACCTGAGCATTGATTATATTGAGGTGACCTTAGTGGCCTTACCTAGGATATCGAGGGGGTACTTTGCCGGGGTTATTCTGCAGGTGTCTCGTCTAGGTTGGGGTCAGATAGCACAGTCGCTTTACGCATTGAAGCTGAGGGACACAATAATTGGTTACGTACCTCCTCTTGTTGTGTATGGGAGTCTCAAGCCTCTCCTAGGAGAGACATACCTACTTCATTCGGGAGCTCACTTATCCAGCCCTTGTTTGCTTGCATTTGGCTTTAGATTTTATTAGTGATTTCTCTGTGCACGATAGCTGGCCTAGGGTTTACGTAAATAGAGAGTCTTTGCTATTTTTTGAGTCATTGTGGATTTGAGTGCAGTTCTGTGCCGTTCTCCTCGTTTAGTAGGACTTCTGCCTTCTACTTCTCCTCCTCCTTTGGGAGAGAGACCTAGACAGTCTTGGACAACTATTTCACACATTGATTCACACACCATGGGAGACCGTTTAGAGGATATTCCTGAACCACCTCCTCCCATTAGTGTATACAATGGGGAATTTACTCCTACTTATGATCCTTCACCCGACTTAGCTGAGTTAGGTCCTGTGATTTCTGAGATAGGAACCTTGCACGATAGGACTACTCACACTAGGTCTGATTCCCCATTGACGCGTTACTGGTATGGAATGCCGGAGGACGCCGAGACTCATTTTGAACCTGCCAGCACTAGCTATGGTAGTTATGCTATGTCTGGTTTCCCTACACATGATTTGACATTTCATGTTGAATCCGATTTCGAGCCTAACACTATGCCTGGGGGTACTCTCATTCCTTACCATGTGGAGAGGTTTGGGAGCACTAGTTACATTGCACCTTTCGTGCAAGTGGTGGAAGCTACATCATATCTCCCTCTTAGGTCTAGGGTTATCGATTCGATTAGGATACTAGATTTGAGACGAGTGACGATATGCGGTAGTACATATATTATTAGTTAGGTTCCTTCATCCTCGGTCCCTAGTTCTTCAAATGTACATCCTACACCTTTTTCATGTGGTCCTTCGAGCCGGTATATGGCTACAAGTCAGGTCCATACTGCGGTTACTACACCGATTGTGTCTCAAGTTCACATACCACCCGCTGCTTCGGGAGGCTATGTTCATGCTTCTAGAGGTCATCTTGCTACTTCCAGGGCATATATCCCTACTTCTGGAATGTATCTTCCTACCCATGGAGTGTCTCATGGGGCATCGCATGTGATGACCTATGGACCTTATTATGGGACACAGTATGGACAGGTTTCTTCACCTTATGGAGACGGGTATCAACAACCTACTTACTCTCCTAATTATGGCTTTGTAGCTCCTACTAGTCAAGGTCCACCATACTATGGTACTTCCATGCCACCCTATACGGGTCAGATGGGAGGAGGACACTATGGCCAAGGCCATGGTGGTAATCAACCCTATATGAACCAGGGAGCGATCCATCGACCTCATCATCCTAGGCTCCCTTTCCTTGTGATGCTTAATCTTCCTAACTTATCGAGACTGACAAACGATCCTATGGCTCATGACCTAGCTTTGCCAACTGTCCCTACCAAGCTTCCTTCGGACATACCTAAGTTCGAAGGAAAACCGGGAGAGGATCCGAGCAAACACGTTACTACGTTTCACCTTTGGTGCTATTCAAATTCATTACATCAGGACTCAGTCCGTTTGAGACTATTTCAACGCACCCTCATAGGGCCTACTGTGAAATGGTATATAGAGTTACCTAAGGGGGCTTTCACTTTGTTCAATGGCCTTGCGATGACTTTTCTTAATCACTTCCAGCTACCAGTGCACTATGACGTTGGTACTGAAATCTTGTCGACATTTCAGCAAGATAAAGCCACACATATTTCTGATCATATTCAAGAGTGGTGTAGATGGAAGAGACTAATTAAAGCTTTTATACCACTAGAATTACTCCTCGAGTGGTTCCTCAAGTCGTTATTTCCATATATAGCGAAGGATGTTTCCACATCCGGAGTGCAAAATGAGGAACAAGCGATTTTTAGGGTGCAGGAACTGGACTTGATCTACGCTCAGTCTGGTTTGTTGTATGAGATTATTCCCAATGCTCCTCATTCCAGTTTCGATCCCAAAGTCAAACCTGGACCACATGCCAATGGCATTGTGGGTTGTGCAAGTGTGAAACCTGCAGATTCGCTTGCAAAACAAGTTAGTCAATTGTCACTCAACCAATCTGCTTCGGGACAAGCTACAGCTTCGTCTCAACCCGCTCAAATGATGAATGTACTTTCTGTGCAATTATCGGACCAGAAGGGTAACCAGTAGCTCGGATGAAATAGAAAAAAGGGTAAAAATAATAATCGAAAGGGTGGGAATAAGAATGAGAATGCTAACAATAGTGACAAGAACAATAGAAATTATAGGGGGGACAAGCAAGCGAAACGTAAGGTTAAGTTCCCTTGCAAGCTATGTAAGGATGATCACCTCACTTACTTGTGCCCTCGGATTGAAGAAGCTTCAAGATTCTTATCACAAGGCCCAGCTGTGCTAACTAACCTTTTACCGCATAATCAAAATATGAACTTGAAGTCCCATGACCAGTCTAGTGATGATGATCCACCGGAGGGTAGTGGTCATGGGTGCGTTAACATGGTTTGTGCTGTGAAAGTTGTGACTCGTGCGAAAGATTATAGTTCATCACAACCCAGCTTAGGCAAAGAGCCTGATCCACCAGGGTCCCCTTTGCGCATTGAGAAACCTACGGATAAACCTGAGGCTGCACCTCGCATTCCTAAGGGAGTCCTTGAGCGTTCAGGGGATAATCCAAATGCCCGAGCCGCCCAGAATTATTCACTTGTCGAGGATTTGGGCCATACTCCTTGTGCGATGTCTGCATTGGAAGTGCTTCAGAGTTGTCCTTTGTAAAGGAAGGCATTGCTTTCTGCCCTTGGCGTGAATGATGATGATTCTTCCTCTGTGATCAAATTTGAAACTGCAGGACTTTAGCCTTGCTTGCCCTACTATGTGTCTCTTTTGGTGCATGTAGAATGTCTTGGTATGACCATCAAACGTACTGTGATTGACGAGGGCGATGCTGCTTCTGTGATGTCTTTGGCCTGTTGGAAGGGTCTCGATTCTCCTAAGCTATCTAAATTAGCGACTATGTTAACTATGTTCGATGGGAGATCTTTTAGGACGCACGGCATCCTTCCTTCCCTTAAAGTCTGTTTGGGGGGGGAAGACCGTTGCGATAGAGGTTGAGGTGGTTGATGCACCCCTTGACTATAATCTCTTGCTGGGTAGGAACTGGATGTACAGTATTCAAGCCGTTTCTTCTTCCTTGTTCCATGTTGTATGCTTTCCACATAATGGGAAGATCGTAACGATTGATCAAATGACATTCAAGAATCCATCTGTTATCGCATCCTCTGGAGCTTTGATCCCGATCGTTGAGCACTCTCAGCCAGCAACTGGGAGTGTGGGTGTAAGCATGTATCCATCCCTCATGGGAAGCTTTAGTTGTCCTGCATCGATCCCCATGATAGGATCTAGTTCCGATGAGGCTTCGACTTCTATGACATCGGTGTCTTTTTGCATGAATCATATGGAAGACCCTTGGATTCTTCCTACACTGAGTACTTCGAGTGAGCCTATCGAGACGAGCATGCCGTTGCCTACAGCCATGATAGCTTATCAAGCTAATCTCAAGAGTGTTGCAGAGCCTAGTCCTTCCTCTTCACGGACGGAGGAGGAGGACCCATATGTGCTTCTGGCATGGGTAGTACAGTCTTCTCATGCCCACGATTACCTTGATATGGTTTTCGCTTCGGATGAAGCAATTATTGAGGCTATGTCGGGAGTTGAGATACCATGGGAGGAACTTCATCATAGATCGTACTTTCTTCCAGAACTTGACCGTTTGGAGCATGAGGATTTTAGGGCGGTTCTTAGTCAGAGAGTTGGTAGTCCTGTGGTTCCATTAAGCTCTCCTAGTCCGATGGCTGATGGAAACATGGAAAACATATCTTCAACGATTCCTATCAACATCTCTCGCAATCCTGGCACGATAGAGAATGTCTATTTTTGGGCGGAATGTTCCCAATATGAGATTCTGGAATATACCGAGCTATTCAAGGAATTCCGTGATATTTTTTCTTGGTCTTACGATGAGATGCCAGGTATTGACCCTCGTATTGTCGAGCACGAGATTAAGACTTACCCCAATGCTAAGCCTGTTTGACAACGTTTACGTGCGGTGAATCCTAGGAAAGCACCCGCCATTAAGGCAGAGATAGAGAAAATGTTGAAAGCCGGCTTCATCTATCCCATTCCCTTGACGGAGTGGGTTTCAAACCTCGTTCCGGTGGATAAGAAGCAGGGAGCGATCTGCATATGCACTGATTTCCACGATTTGAATCGTGCATATCCTAAGGATAAATTCCCCACACCATTTATAGATCAGATTTTGGATGAGTGTGCGGGCAGCGAGGTGTTCTCCTTTATGGACGGCTTTTCCAGGTATAATCAGATACAGATTAAACCTGAGGACCAACATAAGACTGCATTTATTTGTCCTTGGGGAACGTTCGCATATCGAAAAATGCCTTTTGGCCTTAAAAATTCCATAGCTACATTTCAGCGAGCAATGAACTTGATTTTCCATGATCTCAAGTCAATTATCGAGGTATTTTTGGATGATCTCACTACTCATTCTTGTATGAGAATGTGTCATTCCTATCGCTTGAGATTGGTATTCGAAAGATGCCGGCACTATTCAGTTAGATTAAATCCTCATAAGTGCATCTTTTGCATGAAGTCAGGTCGTTTGTTAGGATTCATCGTTTTGAAAGAGGGTATAAGAGTCGACCCTTTGAAGGTTTTGGCAATACTTCAGTTGTCTCCCCCGAAGAATATTCGTCATCTTCAGTGTTTGCAAGGCATGGCAAAATTCTTACGAAGATTTGTTGTCAACTTTGCCAATTTGACTATAGGCTTCATGCGTCTCTTGAAGAAGGATACTCCATTTTATTGGGATGAGCGAGCCTAGGAGTCCTTCAATGCACTCAAGCGAGCCCTAGCATCAACCCCGGTGATTAGTCCCCCAGACTATAGCCGTGATTTCTTATTATATGTGGCCACATATTTAGAGACGATTGGTATGGTCTTGGTTCAGGAGGATGAGGAGCTCCAAGAGCATGTCATATATTATCTGAGCCAAAACCTTATTGACGTAGAGATTCATTATTCTCATGTCGAGAAGCTTGCTTTAGCTACCGTACACGCGGTTCAGCATTTGAGACATTATATTCTCCTTTTCCAGACCTTGGTTGTGGCCCATGTCAATCCATTTCAATTCTTCCTCACCCGAAGGATGATTGGGGGAAAGTATAATAAATGGATTGTCATTCTGCAAGAATTTGATCTCGAGTTTGTTTCGGCAAAATCGAAGAAGTGTTTAATCTTTGCAGAGCTTATATTGGATTTTCTGAGCGAGGCCGAGGAGTTGGTTTGTGAAGATACGTTTGTCGATGAACACATCTTCTTAATCTCTACGTTAGACCCATGGTATGGGGATGTCATAATATATTTACAAACATTGAAGACCCCTACTCACCTCTCGCAAGATGAACATCGACGATTACGTCACGTCTCTAAGAACTACCTCATAGTGGACAATACTTTGTACCGCCATGGGGTAGATTCCATTTTACGACGTTGTTTAACTCATGACGAGGCTGAGGTTGTGCTGAATGATTGCCACAGAGGGGCGTGTGGTGGTCATTTATCTGGGCTTTCTATAGCTCAAAATATTTTAAGAGCGGGTTATTTCTGGCAGTCGATCTTTAAGGATTGTGTTGATGCAGTCAAGAGATGCGACCCTTGCCAGGTGTTCGCATGTAATATGCACTCGAAGCTTGCCCTGTTACATCCCATTATCACCACTGGTCCCTTCACTAAGTGGGGGCTCGATTTTATGGATTGAAACCCATCTTCGGCTGGGGGGCACCATCACATTATAGTGGTTGTTGATTATTTCACGAAATGGGATGAGGCTATGCCTACAGTAAAATCCGACAGTGAGACAACCGCTCACTTTGTATTCGACCAAATTATTACTTGGTTCAGGATTCTGAAAGAGCTTGTTACTGACCATGGCTCGCACTTTCAGAACCATATGATGGAAGAGTTGGCATCAAAGTTAGGGTATAAGAAAGAGAACTCCTCTTCTTACTACCCCCAAGTGAATGGACAGGTAGAGGCAGTGAATAAATCACTCAAATCCATTCTCCAATGAACCATCGCACAAAGCAAGAATAATTGGCACATTATGTTATATCCTGCTTTGTGGGCATATCGAACCGCGGTTAAGACTGCCATTGGTTTTTCTCCATATCAGCTTGTACATGGAGTGGAGTCGATATTTCCAGTTGAATGCGAAATTCGTTCGTTGAAGCTAGCTGTGGAACTCTTACCAGACACTTCACCTTTGGAGGAGCGTTTGGTTCACCTTGAGCAACTCAATGAGCAGCGTCGGGATTCCTTGGTGGCTCTAGAGGTTAATAAGCATCACGTTAAGGTGCAGTACGATAAGTCTGTCCATCCAAGAGTGTTTAGTGAAGGAGACTTGGTCCTTTTGTGGGATCAACCGAAAGAACCCTTGGGGGCAGGGAAATTTAATCCTATGTGGTGTGGTCCTTACGTGGTTAAGCGTGTGTTAGAGAAGGGTGCTTATGAGTTAGTGGATTACAAAGGAACAACTTTGGCGGAGCCTAGAAATGGGCTCTATCTCAAAAAATCTATGCATAATATTTAGCCAAGGCTACTTCTTGTATATTATTGTACAGCTTTGCATAGTTAGGTCTTTTTCTTATCGTGATTGGGTTTGTGATTAGTTTCCATTTCTTTTGGCAGATGTCAATGGAATCTTCCACCTACATAGGATTCACGGATGGTGCAAGCCATCACACTCAACACTCAGCCTCTGCTGCTTGGGTGATTTATACTCCTATGGGTCAGGTACTGTCTTCAGGAGGTGTATGTCTACGACCATCTTCCAACAATGTTGCTAAATATAGCGCCATTATTGAGCTTCTATGGGATGCCATTCTACATGGCGTTCTATCTCTTGAGGTACGTCTTGATTCGGAGTTAGTAGTGTCATGGCTCAATGGTTTGTACCATGTTAGAGATCCAACGTTATGGAGAAGATTCTTACGTGTGAGATTGTTAGAATGACAATTTGACAATATAACATATATACACATTCCAAGAAATAATAATCAAGTTGCTGACTCATATGCTAACTACGTGTTAGATTGGCATTTGTTTCATTCATAATAAATTAATCACAAAACAATTTTTACACATGTAAATAAATAAATCGATCACCATAAAAAAATTTATACATCAAAAATGTGATAATACATAGTGTCATGATAAAAAATTTGGGGCTTTTAAGCCACCATCATATAATACACGGTCGTACAAAATGTATACACTCCTAGGTGTCTAATCCTGTAGAGGAGGAGGAGGGTTGTGATCATGGAACGTCACTACAGCTTTAGCTAGCCATTGAAATAAACGTACCCATGTGCATGGTACACCCACCACCTGTCGCTGCATGGCTTTAGGCAAGTCCTCAACTTGTGCCATGGGAACTCTATGAGTTAGTCTCACAAAGTTGGTATGAATGCTCTAGAGCGTTCGCTCCGCATCCACACCCGTGATGTCATCTCCTCTTCCCCTCCATCTATGACGAGGGAAGCCCTCTGGCCGCCGTGGTCCCACATCTGCACACAAATGGTAGATGTCACTATGTGTTGTCACGCAAAAACATGTCTTTTTGCTTCCATAAAATCAAGAAAATACAAAAAAAAATTCAATAACTCAAAAAATTTAAAAAAGAGTGAGGGTCGAGATTCATTACCTATATCGCCGTATGTCGATGTTGGTGGCAATGGAATGTCCGGGTCCCCCTAGAAATCTATCCCTGCATAGGGGTAGTCATCAATGGCAACTATCTGTCGTCATCACCATGGAAAGAAGTCAGTTGGATATGGGTTGTCCACCCTACCACCCCCCAGTCTGCACATAGCATCTGCCCAACGCCATTGGGTCGGATCTCAAACCCCGTGGAGAGGAACGTCCACTCTAGGGATCAATCCTGGAACACGGTCTAAGAAAAACGTGCTCAAGATATTGCTGAACCCGAAGTTTCGCACCCTTCTTGCCTTACACTCACTGAGCTAGTGTTTCATGTTTCTTAGTAGGGTAGTACTCCAGTCATAGATTGTGGGTCTCATGCACTCCACTGCATAGAACATCAGAGGCCACGATGCCTGGTGGAGTGATGCTAAGCCGGCTATCCTTCCCAGTGTCAATAATATGGCCTTTAGGCCCAGCCCCTATATAGCATTGGTAGGGACCTGACTCTCCACCTTCTCGGTGTCTGGATAACAGTACACTGCAATGTACTCATCGATAGTCAGGCCACCCCTTGGCCCACCACGGGAACGAAGGTTCACCACCTCCCCTTGTCTAGAAATCCCTGTGATAAAGTATATGTCCTCCACCTCTATGATGAGGGACATCCCATCAATATGAAAGGACTCCGAGTCTGGATCCCAGTAGTCTACCAGCATCTATAACAGTGTTGGTTTGGCCCTCAAACCACCAAGACACCAAAACTTGTAGAGTCCGCATGCACAAAGAGCTTGTTGAGCCATTAAGTCGGCCCTTACTACTTCCTCTACTTCTCCATGCTCACACTCTCTCCACTCTAGCACCATCCTGCAAAAGAAATTGGAAATTTTCCCATTAGTTTAGTGAAAAATCATATGCGCGGCCTCATACACGACTGTTTTGAAAACAACCATGTATGTACGCAGGTTTGAGACCCTTTTCCACGTATATCCATCCCTATACATGGAAAAAGCCTCGATTTGCACGTGGGACGCAGTGCTCAATTTGGGATGGCCTAAAAAACTCATTTGACCATGAAAATCTATAAAAATTATGTCAAAATGCAAGAGGAGAGTATGAGTAAATACTTGGAAGAAACGATTGTGAATTCCGCCAACTGGATCTCCTGGAATTTGCAGTTGAAAATCAGAGCTCAAATGGGTAAAAGTTTCAAATGATTTATATTTTTTACTATTTATAGAAAAAATTTCAAATATTTAAAATTTTTGACCTCCTTTCCTATAGTTTCGACATTTTCTAACCATTTTGGACCGTTTTTGACATAATTGGTGTTGTAGAAGACCTTTTTCAATGTCGTTTTAGCCGTTGGATTGACCCGTTCATGCCGATCTCAGGTATCATGTCTAAAATGACATATAGGTTAGGTTTCACCACCATTTGTATTTTGCATGACCTTAGGTATGAACCCACTCTATTATGTCACGAAACCTTCTTGTTGCTTTAGAAGTGACATGATACGAGTGGTAGAGCTTCACCTTACATGGGTACCCTAGTTAGCGCCTTATTTTCATTTGGTGCCCATGGCGATGGTTTCTCCTTTAGGGTGTGGGAGTTCGTTGTATAGTACTGCCATGACATTTCGCAAGAGCCTCATACTCCTCTTGATTTTATGCTAGCCTATTTCCCTCAGGACTCCCTCGTGTCAAGTTGTGAATGCATTATCATGAGCTTTTCCTGCCTTATTGAGCTTTATGCCGGCTCCCCTGACATTGCATTTCAGCCATATAGCCCGAGCTTGTATCATATCTAGCCATGCAGAGCTATTTTTTATATCCTTCGCAACTTGATTCCCTTTTTACCAGGAGGGGATTTTCCCCCGAGTGTCGATATCCTACACATGTATCCTTGCATTGAGCATATGTATGTTCCACTGCTTGGAACTAGTTTGTTTTCCCTTGTGACACTCATCTCCTCCTAGTTTGTAACTATAAATCTAGTTTATTCTTTTTTCAAGCTTTTCAAATAACTGAAAAAGTCCAAAAAAATAAAATAACCAAAAAACTGGACAAGGAAAGATGTTATCTTTGGCAGCTGTCGAGTCGTGTCGCCTTCGAACAGAGCACTGTATATCACATCCATTGGTTGGGTTATAGTTTGACTTTAGGAGATATACTCGTTTATCTAAGTTTATCTCCACCGACTGGTTAAGCTTCCAGTCCCTATGGAGCCTCTGTTGATGCCTCCTGTGTCACAGAGATGTCCCAGTTTGTATATCGAGTCTATGCTGCCTTCATTCAGTCACCATACGCCGTTATGCTCTTGTTCGAAGGAAGTTGAAACCTGAGTTATCCATTCCTTATTTATCTTGACTTTGCATGTCGGCCATTCCCGGTACAGTTACTGGTTCGTGCACTTTATGATTGAGTCCTTCCACATTATACAGCTTTGCTGAGTAGCTTGTGTTGGATGATGGGGGATGCCTTAATGCCCTCCTTCCAACGGATTTCATCCCATCGACTTTAGATCATTTATTCTGGGATTGGAATCTAGAGTCATTTTGAGTGCCTTGAGACTTGCAGTCATCAGTGGCAGGTTCTCTCGCCATCGACAGTTTCTTGGGAATACATCAATGTCCCCTGATCGATGGACCATTTCAAGTGTTCGACCTCAACACATTTATTCACACTTGTTAGTTTGCACTCTAGTACCTTGATTCCCATTTTCATTATCGGTGGGTAATCTCGCGTCTATTAACGGTATACATCAATGAATGGTAATCAGATGATGGACTACTATGTTTGACCTCGACACCTCTATTCGCATAGTAGGACATGTACTCATAGCGGTTTGTGTAGAAGACTTTCCAGATTGGTGGCATCTCTTATATGCTACCTCCTTGATCGTGCCAGTGTTCATGAGATTTCAGCTCCCGTGACTTGATTCTAGTATATGTCAGACATTTCCAGCCACTATGGAGATCTTGATCTATTATATATCTTCAGCCATTTTGGAGATCATGGTCCTTTGTATATCTTCACCATGGAGATTCTGGTCTATGTATATTGTACGTGGCGATGACCACATATGTGATATCATGTTTCATGCCTATTCATGGCCATTGTACTCTTATGTATCCGGGACTGTTATATGTATTTGCAGTTGTATGCAAAGTTGTATTATTGTACTATGCTGATTGGGTGGTTGGTCTTCCATTTGGGATCCTTCATCACTCCACTTCTGGGATGGACTTATAATGTATTTCGGCCATTGTATGACCCCTCTGACCTCACACATTAGGGGGCATTTGTTATAGCGGATTTCACCACTCTAGGTGAATCACACTTTGTATGGCCTTCCTTTGTCCTGCTGCAGACTCCTTAGACCCTATGGACCACTTTTTGTCCTTTGATGTTTCCTTGATCATCCCTAAAGACATATGAAAAATGATATACGCGACTTTTAAACCTATAAGCGCGTATATACGCGGGTTTGACCACTAAAACCGCGTACATCGAGATGTGTGCATAATCCAAATCCTTTTGGAGTTTTCCTTGACAT
>LPNX010888058.1:656745-708859 GCA_001517045.1 Pseudotsuga menziesii
AACAATTCAAGCTGAAGATTGGAAAGCTCAACGGGGATCTACTTCAACCGTTTGGAATAAGGTACGAGGTCTGATCCTTTAGTGTTAGACATTTAATTTCTATTGCATATTGGAAAGGATTGATTTCTGGAGTCAAGCTGTCTGTTGTGGTACCCCAAGCCATAGGAATTTCTCTCCGTAACACTAGGCTCCTCCTCCAAGGCCTATACCACTTCAATCCCCCATGCAATGGAAAGATCACAATTTCAAGGAGTAATAGGTTCATCCTTCACAAGATAAGAAAGATCTTGGGAGATGAACGTAAGGGATTTCAATGTAATAAGGATAAACAGATGCATACTCAAGGTATGGAAATGGGTGAACATTTCTCTATATTTTTCTTACTCTCAAAAAATTCCTCGAAAAATGATTCACAATGGCCCAATATATAGCCCTCAAAGGAGATGGAGGGTTGAACTCGAGCGTTCCCAATATATGGAAGTCCAAGGATCATAAAATTCATGACTTGGAAAGGAAAACTTGAAATATTTTTAATATTTGGCATGAAACCCAATGTACGCGGGCTGTAGTGGAGAAAAATGTGTATACTTGAGTTGTAGTGTTGTTGAGTCATGCACATCACAAAAATATCATTTTAGGGTTTGAACTGAGCAAGAGGGGTATATTGAGTCTATAGATGTGTAGGACATAAAGGCATGATATATCGGGTGTGTCAAATTATGCTATAATAGCTTTCAAACATATTTCCATCCTTTAGTAAATTAATACTAATATTTTTATTAGGAGCATCATCATGAAGATAAAATGTGCATTATGAGGAGCATAACCTACATAACTAGTCATGGGAGGGACATATCCCATGTGTTGTGCATGAAAATACAACAATGCGACTTGTTGGGATGAATTGAGACTCCTCCAAAAGGCATAAAATATGGTGGTGCAAGTGTAGAAGCGTGGTTGTAAAGTGAGGAAGTGTGTTGATCCAAGGCTATATGTTGAAGGGGACTGGAGACTGCATCTAAATAGACACACTTTCAGAGGAAAGATAAATGGGTTTGATGGGTGAGTGAATAAACTACTTAAATGGACATTCGATACATTGTAGCACCATATGAAACAACACACATCCTAGCAATTTGCTTTTTGTTAATCAAATCAACCTTTAATTGACCAAAACGGGAATGTGATTTCCATGGGATTTATGCTCATTGCCTCCATTTGTTCAATTGCATTACCAACTTTGGAGTTTAGGAGTTTTATAGAATGTTAAAAAGATGTAAGGTTTTGGTAAATAAATAAAAAAGCATATGTGAAAAACTACATGACCAATATGTCTATCTGAGCATTAAGTGGTGGTTCATAACACCCGATTCCCTTTCCAATCACTCTGAGTCGACATGTTCTCCATGTGAATACTTTATATGGATACAAGATATTTAAATAACCATTAGAATTTATTCTATTAGATATTAGATGCTTTCAGATATATGTTTTCATGCATATGAATGTACTGATTCTCTTTTGACTCACACTTCACTTTTTCTAGCCAAATGTCAAAGATACGTATTACAAACTTCACTTTTTCTAGCCAAATGTCAAAGATATGTATTACACCCTTCACATAACGATATGGAACTCTATTTATTGCGGCATGTTTAGTTGGCGGCATGTTTAGTTGAGTAGACATGCAAACAAATTCCATATTTTAAGCCACCCTTCACGGAATTACTTCGTAATCCCATAGGTTACTCTACATAGCTTATGCAAACATTCTTATGCAAAGATAAAATTTTAAATAAAATTTTTGTAAACGAATATTGTGCATATTTTCTATTAAAATGTACATGTGCATATATTCTATTAAAATGTACACACCATAACTTGAACCATTGTATTTTTGATAAAGTTGTATAGGCCTTAAACTCCATGCAAATAGGTGTGTATCGTAGTTTCTTAATAAACAAGCTTATTGGAATCATAACCTTAATTTGGAATTGTGGGTGGAGCTTAAACAGGATATGAATTTAGAAAGAAGCAGTAGTAGGTGATGTAGCTCGCGAAAATAGAAATTGGTGGGAGTAGTAGCAGCAAATCCAAAGACAGAGACAACAGCAAGGGTAGAGACACCATGTTGTCAACATGTTTACTTAGTATCTTATCCCATTTTATCACATGTTCCTTATAATTATCCTTGGTAGCTTATGTGTTGGAACACATTATCAGCTATTATCCTTAATACTATAATAAGCATATGTTCTCACACTATAGCCTAAATATCTAGAGTATAAAAACTTGTAATAGTAGAGAAAAACACTTTTTTTTAAAAACATAATCGAAAACATTTATTTAAATTAACTATTTACTTATAACAAAGATAAATCAATTATATAAAATCAATATTGTTATAAATTCAAATTAGTGCGCATTTGCAATGATATGCTTATGATATAATTCTATGAGTGATAGATGTACTTTAAATCTTGAAAGACCAAGAGCTTTGTTTACATACTATATCGGGCTGGATCTGGACTGAGCAAAGGAACCAAGGGCATGAACTATATCAATTTTGATATGTAGGGGAGTTGCATATGTAGGCATTGAGAAATTAGAATTGGTCAAATAGAAAATATAGCAATAACAAAAACATATGAAAATTTTATTTGCATTTATCTGCAGCATCGACAAGTATCCACTACAAGGTATCACTTGTTAAAATATCTTTCCACTTTATATATATATATAATATAAGTGCATGCATTATTTTTATCTTTCGATTTGAACGTAACCATTTTATAAGATTAATCTTATTTTCAAAAATGGATATCCATGTACATTCTTGGAAAGGTGTGGGTGACATGATTTCCATGGTGGTGCTTTCTTGTCCCTATTTCCTACCATTCATTACCCACTCTCTTCGATGACTTAGTGCAGTCTGCATACATTTGTTAGAACAATCTAAATTTAAACTCTAGACATGCCTTCTCCTTTGAAACAACATGACCAAAATGTTGGTCATTGCATAGAGAAACAACATCAAATACATGCTACAAACACTAAGTACATGCTATGGATATTGTTGGAAATCCTCCCACGGATTTTGGAAGTCCTACATACAATGATCAAGAAAATAACAATGGTGGTAGGAAATTGCAAATGTTTATAAGTAAATGATTTTACATTTGTTTTTTCTAACCATCAATATAGATCCATGTTAAAATGAATCTATCAAGTGTTAAGAGAGATAAAATATATTCACATGCAAAACGTTTTTTAGATTGTAAATGTTGAGACAGAGTTTTAATTTATTTAATTTGTATATTTGTATATTTATAATTGTAAATGTTTTAAATAGCCAACATGTTATTTTTTATAATATTTTTTTTTTAAAGACAAGTGTCAACTCTAAGATGAGCATGGAAAGAGTTACACATCCCCCTACTGGGATGTAGAATTGTAGTGTGAAGCTCATTTCTGGGACACTCACCAACATACATTACATAATTGATCCACCCATTGTAGCATAAAATCCACAATTGGGCCTCCCATTGCAGCATGAAAAACCCTATCTTGGTTTCCCTTGCAATGTGAACTTGTGAATGTGGCCACCTTTTTGATGAGGACTCGTGAATTTAGGCCCCCAATGCGACGAGACTCTTAAATTTTGGTCGTCGAGTTTATTCCCAAAATAAAATTTTCAAAGAGAGAGCCTTCTACACCAAGGAGAGAGGTAGTCTTATTCAACAAAAAATTCCACACCTGTTCCAAGCCTCCATTCATTGTAGAGAAATATGTATTGTTTACTTGCATAAGATTATTTTCTCAACTTATGATGGATTATGGAATTCCATTTGGTCGAATTTATGTTTAAAATTTGGATATTGGTTTGTAAATATGTATTTGAAGGCATTATTCATTTTTTTCCCTCCTTTCAAAAGATATATTCATAAAATTAGACACACGTTAATGGAGCTATTTTCCAATATAAGACTGGCAGTAAGCTTTCCTACATAAGGTTTTGAACCTACGAATCTTTGCTCATAATAATTTCAATGGATTTGAAATCATTGTTTGTAGGAAAAGCATAGGAGACCAAGCACATGATTGGAAATAAATTCACCATGCCATTCTAAAACCAACTCACGTCTGAATGTAAATATCTAAACATCATATCTCAATTATTAATGGCACTTACATGGGGATAAAATATATTCATGACATGAAGGTTAATGTAAGTAAATGGTAGAGCATTTAACATTAGGTTGGTTTCTTTTATCACTATTTATCATCAAATTTGTGACAGGGTGAATCAGTGTTGAGCATTTTTTACCATTTCAAACTTTAAGCACATCTTGTAATAATAACCATAATTTAACAACACCATATATAAAATCATACACAGTGCATAAGAGATAATGATTTTCTTATAATATAACAAGATTAGAAGATTAAATTTATAGGAATCATCAACTTTTGATTTATGAGCACCAACTCAAAGGAGGCTACAATCCCCTAGCTTTACCATCTCTCACTGGAAGGAAGCACCCACTTCCTAGATTTTATAGCACCCCCTAGAAGGAGGATACAACCCCTTAAGATCACAAGCTCCAAGCTGGCCTAGCACCACCCTTCCACCTTGATATGAGTAAGAGTATCAATATGTCACTTGTGATTGTCATTGTCACTATCATTGTCCTCAACAAACCCTAAAAATAGTCATCCATAAAATTCATATTCCTTGGAACCTTCAATCCTTAAACATCATCATAATCGTTACTAAATCTTCACCAAGATTCACCATGAGAGAACCCCTAATAGATATGTAAGATCCATACATTTTCCAAGATCATAATGAGCTAAGAAATTTATGATTATGGTACCATATGAGAAAGTTGTGCAAGTTTCTGTCAATCTTGTTCACTTGATCCTTTACTTGAATTTCGATTAACTCTTCTTCAGGGAAAATTTTAAGGATCCACAATTTTATTAAAGTGTAGTAACCTTGGTGAATCTTACTAATTATTAAAATTCCAAATATAAATTGATTGGCAATATTTTAAAAAAATATTAAAATTTATAAGGATTTTATATGCTTTTGGGACAATTTTCATGACTTATAGAGTAAAATAATTTTATCCAATGGAATTTGGGTGAATCACTTTAGAAAAAAAAGGAAATTGACAAATCTTTTTTCAGAGAAAAAACCCCCTAAAATTAGCCCATGGGTTAAATTTCACCCCTAAAATTTCCCTTCCTCTTCTTGTACTCCTTGAAATTGAGCTTAAGATGTTTTGAGCCTGGATGATTCAAATGAAATTTTTCAACCTTTATTTATACATGTCTAAGTTACTTTAGGTTAGGTTGTCCCTAACCAAATTCTAGCCTCATTTTAGGTCGACCTTAACCAAATTCTGGCCCAGTACAAAGAAACATTCAATTCTCCTGAAACAAGGGGAAGTACGAATCATGCCTCTATCACCAAAAATATCTCGTAATAGGCTATATTATTATGGAACTTATTCTTTCATTTGGGATACCATTATTGAGAGAAATAACCCTTTTGTCTTTAGCATCATTCTCATGAGAATCCGTCCGGATTTGTCTTCATGGCCTCTTGCTTTACTTCTTCAATGGGATTTGACTTTTCTTCTTGACTAATTCATGTCTTCATCATGGAGATTCTTTACACTTCACATAATCATGGTTATGTGGACACATCATCATCACTTTAGGGGATTCTTCACTTTCTCCATTTGTGTGCAAATCAAAGTGGGAATGCAGAAACAACCACATTTTATCTCATCCCATGAGGGCCATGCTTAACAAACACACCACAGAGGGGCTACTTTGGAGTTATATACACTTAGATATTGAGATCAATTACAACATTATTCAACAATATCCCCCATTTTAATTGATGGCAGCCAACATACTCTCCTTTTCATCATGCTCTTATTCTTCTCTGCCCATTTGAAATCAATGGGAAAATATGATTCTTTCTCTTGATCCTACTGCAACTCCCTTTGTCAACAGTCCTTATATTTGGGGATTCCTCCCCTGAACTCATGGTTATTTTGTGGAACTCAATAGTATTTCATGTTTCTTTTCTATCTTCTTATTCTTTTCTTCCTTGTTCTTGTCCTTAGACATTTCCTATGTGTTTTCAATCCTCTTTCTCTTTACTTGATCTAGGACATATATGCTATTTTTTCTTCTTGTATCTATCAGAACTGGTCTTGCTTAATATTCTTCTCTAATTTTACATCTTCAGGAATCAATTGTGAGGCTGTATCCTTGATCACAAATTTTGATAACACTGAGGAGATTATGCTTCAAATATTCAAGGCAACAAAATATTTGTTGATTTTACATCTTCACTTGCAAGACTCATTACAACTTTTCCAAGTATCTTGATAGAGGAGTCATTTTCAAATACAATGCGACCTCTTCTTCCTTTTCTTTAAATTGATAGATTTATTCTGACCCCTGGTACTGTGTGTTGAACACCCACTGTCTATGTACCGTTCATCTCCTTTATCTTCAGCAAGAAAATCTAGTCCACAATATTCCTTGATTGAACTCTTTTTATTTCCCCATATTGTAGTTGGTTTATCTTAAATTATGATAGGAGAATCTTCTTTCACTTTTCTGCAATCATTTGCCATGTGACCAAGATTATTGCATTTATAGCTTATAATGTTTTGATCCATCAATGGGTCAAATGAATTATAATTTATGTTAATAATATCATGATCATTTCTAGATCTAATTTTTACATGGTTGTCCTTTGGACATCCATAATCATTTATGTTTCTCATATAGTTATTTCTTGCATAGACTTTAAAATTAATTTCTTTGTGTCCAAAGTTTCGACAAGAATAACAATGACCAAGAAAAATATTTTCATACCTGTTAGAAAGGGACCTTCTTAGTGTCTCGACTTTCCTAAAATGAAATCTTATGTTCGAGTTGGAAGTGTCATGTTCTTGTTGTTCTCCAACTTCTTAGTATTTACCATTTTCACTTCTTAGAGAATTTGCACTATTTCCTTCATCTTCCCTTAGTGTATTTTTGCTTGTATAGCCAATTCCTATTTTATCAACAGGCGATCTCTATTTGATAAGAATTTCAAAACTTTTTAGAAATTATTTCAAAACTTATGTTGTCATTTTACCTTAATGACTATCAACATTAGCTACTTTCTTATGTGATCCAATTCAACTTTCAGTTCATCCTAATCTTCTATATTCCTTTTCAAATTGTGGTTCATGAGTTCTTTAGTCTTCTTGGATTAATTTAACTTCTCCTTCTTATTAGCAATTCTCAATTTTTTGTCTTCAAGCTCAGGATCCTTTTCTTCACATTTTCTTCAGTTTTCTTTTCAGCTCTTTATTTTTCTTTTGAGCATAATTATTTATTTAATGGCATGCTTCAATTTTTCTTCAATATTCACTTCATCTTCAGTTTATGTCATTAGAGAAAATTTGAGGCCTAAAATGGGCCTCATAAGAAAACAAGCCTCCTTGTAACAAAATGAGTCACCTCTTAAGAAAACAAGCCACTTCGTAAGAGAAATAGTCATTGAATTCAAGAACCAATAGAATTTCAAGAAAATAGTCAACCATAATGGTTGACTTGACATATTTGTATTTAAAAAACTACTTTAATTCATATATTCAACTGATATCTATGTGGTTTTACTCAAATTTTGAGCAAGATCACTTATTGGACGTTGAACTTAATTATGCATCCAACGAGTGCTCTCGCTTGAAATTTGAGTAAAATGACAAGGAGATATGTTGAAAATACAAAGGAAAAAAGTAGTTTTTTCTCCCTTCCTCCAAAATTCATAAATATTATTTTATTATTATAACTACTATTTTATGAATTTCCTTAGGAGGCCCATTTTAGACCTCAAAATTGCTCTAATGGTTTTCTTTAATCCCCAAAAAAGAATTAAGTTTTCCATTATTGCATTTTTCTTCAGGGTCACTTCCATCTATTTCAGAAATTTTATGGTCACCATTTTGGGTTTCTTCAATTATAAAGAGAAATTCCCTTACATCCATTTATTCTTCATCACTTCATATGAGGAACTAATGTCCTCATTGGATTAAAGGCTCTTTTTCTTGTAGAATCCTTTATTTTATTCAAAAGGACATTTCTTAGCATAATGTCTTATTATGACACTATTGAAACATTTAAATGGTAACCTACCTTTGTATTTCCCAATTCCTTTCTTGAGATTTCTTACAAATTTTTTTTCTTCTTCATCTGATTCATTGTCTGATTTTTCTTATACCTCATCCCTTCATTCCTTTGTTATGCAACCAATCCCCATAAATAACATAAATATAGTAGAAATAGACCAAAATAGAGTAGTCTACAGCTTAGTAATGAAGAAGACAGATAAATAACAATCATGTTCGAGGGAGGAACCTCCTTACACAATGTACTTGCGTACCCAAGACAAGATAATATACAATGATTGCTCAAATGAAAATATCTTCTTCCTATATAGGATACAAAAGTGTACAATTACAACTAATAAACCCACTAATAGACCCAAGTTGTTACAGAGAGAAACTTCCTATGGTTTGGGGTAGACCACAATAGACTGAATGACACTAGAAATCAATCCACTTCAATATTCAAGAGAAAAAAATGCTACTAACACTAAGGGATACCAAACATACCTTATTCTAGATGGTTGTAGTAGATCCCCGTTGAGCTTTTCCAACACGGTTGTATTTGTAATTCACTCTCAACAACAACAAACAAGACAAGCATGATATATGTAAAAGTGCTAGGATTACTCTATCGTATGTAAATCCAACATCTATAAGCAAATATAACTACATCCATGGATAAAATATTCATAGTCATACACATGTAATGGATGAGAAATGGATATTTCTATTAATAATAAATAGAGAGAACAATGACAAACTCTGTCGGCACCTCGTCAAAACAGAGAAACTGAGTCCTCCACCTAGGCCTCCACCATTTCAATACTCCATCTCAATGGAAAACTTACAAAGCAATGGAAATCTTGGGAAGAGAAGCAATGTGTGCTCAAAAGGACAAAGGGATGCAGACTCAAGCATAAGAAAATGAGGAAACACTAAACTATAGTTTCCTTGCTCTCCATTCTTCTCCTCCTTCAAAGCATCCAAGAGGCTTAATATATAGCCCTCCAATATACAATGGAGGGTCGAGTCAGAGTGTTTCCAGGCATATGGAAGGCCAAGAGTCAAGATATTCGAGACTCATTGAGAAAAACTCCATTTTTTTTGTTTTTATGCACATTTCCCAATGTACGTGGGCTACAGTGGAGCAATATGCATGTATACACGGGTATTAGCTTAAAAGTCGGGTATAACAATAAACAGGTGTTTTTTTAGGGATTTTATTGGATCATCAAAGTATCATTTTAGTAAGGGGGCCCAAATATTATGCAGAGGGACATGGAAGGCCATAAAAGTGTCATCTACCAAGTGTGGTAAAATCAACTATAACAGATTCCCCCTAATGTGTGAGGTCAGAGGGGTAACATGATGGCATAAATACATTATATCCATATGATAAGTGGAGTAATGAAGGCCCGGGTGGAATAACTAGCCACTCATCAGTACAAATAATGATAAATCTCAGCATGTGATTGAAAATATACATGCATCAGTCTCAGATACATAAGATTACAATGGCCATGAATAGGAATAATAGACATACATCACATGTGGTCATCGCCATGTACAATATATAGTGAACAAGATCTCCATAATGGATGAAGATATATGATAATATATTGAAATATGGTCATGAGAGATGACATCTGATAAATACTGGCACGATCAAGGAGGTAGCATATGTGGAATACCACCAAGCTCGAAGGTCTTCTACTCAAACCTCTATGAGTACATGTCTCATCACATGAATAAATGTGTTGAGGTCGAACATGATGGACCATCGTCTGATTACTAGTCATTGATGTATACCATTAACAGACATGAGATATACCACCGATAATGATAAAGTGAATCAAGGTACATAGTGCAATCTAACAAGTGTGAATAAATGTGTTGAGGTCGAACACTTTAAATAGTCCATTGATTAAGGGACATTGATGTATTCCCAAAACTATCGATGGTGAGAGAACCTACCACTGATGACTGCAAGTCTCAAGGAACTCAATGGACTCTAGAATCCTATTCAAGAATAAATGATCTGAAGTCGATGGAATGGAATCCGCTAGAATGAGGGAATTATGGAATCCCCCATCAGCTAACATGAGGTACTCAGCAATGCTGGATGATTTGGAAGAACTCAAATGAATAGGATGTGCACGAATGAGTAACTGTATTGGGAATGGATGACATGCAAAGAAAAGATAACTGAGGAATGGCTGACTTAGGCTAAAAATTCCTTCGAACAAGAGCATAATATAAATGATGAATGACTAGGCAGCATAGAATCGACATGTAAACTGGGACAACTTTGCGACACAGGAGGCATCGATAAAGTCTCCATAGGGACTGGAAGATTAAACAATCGGTGGAGAAATATTAGTGTTGGGTAAAATTATCACTAATTAATTTACCTTCGATTTAATTATCAACCAGGACACGTAAACTTTGAGTTACTACACTGCAAGGTAAAATGGTTTCAAGATCATGCCTAAGGTAACTTTAATCTACTCACACACAAATGTAACTCCTAAAATGAACTATTCTACTGAACAACCAAGATCTAAGGCTATTAAACCTAATATAAGAAAATAAATCAATCCTCTAAGTGCTATTTACAATCAAAAGGTTTATCAAATTTAATAAAAACAATTTCAAACCATGCTCAATGTTAACCTAAAAATAACAACCAAGCAATCAAGTATTTTCAATGAAGGAAATCCTACTGCTAAAAGAGATCTTCAAACTTGTTTATAGAAGAAACACTATTTGATCAATCTTTAATATCTCACTCAACTCCACCATAGCTTCTACAACTCTGCTTTATACATACTATCCTTTTCAAATTGTTTTCACCATCAAAGGGAAATTTGTCACAAATATAACAGATCTTCCACAAATATTAAAAACTTATTTACTTTGAAGATTAATGAGCCTTACTTCGTATCAATGCTATCATTAAAAAAAACATGCTTACTGCAATGAATTTTCCTTTAAAGCAAGAAGCAACACCTTATGATCATAACAATGACTTGGAAATATTTAAACATAACTCCGTTTTAATTCAATTCGAGCAACTCACAAGATTCAGTGCTAGTTTTTGAATTTGATCTATAGCTATAAAGAAATGAATGACAAGAATCAAAATATACTGGCAAAACACACTGTCAAATATCAATAAATTGTTACTTCTTCTCTCTGACTCATTTGACTTTCTCAAGATCTTGAACTAAGCCGTACATAATTCCAAACCTTCTGCAACAAGTCTGAAAATGCTATCTGATCAATCCTATGAACGTTATAAGCTCTAAAACCTTTATACATTTTATAAACTCTACAAACTCTGCAAACTGGTCTAGTTCTGAAAATAAAAGAAGAAAGGATTTAGATCTGGCACATTTCACTACTCTAGAGTTTACTGAATCAGATCTACTAAAATTACCCAAGCCTGTTCACACACATGCAATAATGTCAACCAATCCAATGCAAGCATCAATATTTCTAAAGATTACCAACACATTGATCTACAAAGAATAGTATCAGAACAAAATAATATGATTTTGCTTACAGTAGTGAAGAGAAAACAAAGCTACACATAAACAACAAGAGTTGAAGGTGGGCCCAGCCTTCAACGCCTCTATATCTAAAAATGAAGCTTTAAGAAATAAAACATAGTAGTCACTTAATTAATTTGAAATCAGAGTTTCACAGGATATCATCTCCCATATCATACTTCTAAGGCTTTATTTATACATGAATATATGGATAAGATCCATCCCAAAAATCAGAAATTCGTGCAACCACCCAGAAAACGACCAACACCAAAATTTGGAAAAACCACGTTTGTTCCAGAAAGGATTTCTCCACATTCATTGAGAAATTCTGAAAATTTCCCATGGTTAGGGGTAAACGGGGCCATTTATGAAGTGGGTTTTGAACCATTTTGAATAATTCCCCACTAATTGCTCAGAAATTGATCCCAAAATCAGGTTCCTGACTAATGACGAGAATTCCATTGCCAGATTGCTTGAGATTAGGGCCACGATTTCTGGAGGAAACAGAGCATTTGAAGGATGACTGGTAGCTCATAATCCATATTGAAATGACCAAGCATAAAATCCATGTGTAATTTTGGAAAAATGAATCCCCCAAATATCGGAACCAATCAATACATGCTCAGTGAGTGCCGGAACAAGTGTCAGATTGAGCCACAAGAAAAACAATTGCATGGGAAACAAGATTTTGACAAATGATCAGCATTTAATCAAAATCTAAAGTTTCAGTTATGAATTGAAATCCATCAAAATGATAAATAAAGTGATAAAAATGTCAAGAATTTACCTGTTTAAAGCATCTTGGGATGTTGTCCTTGAAAATACATATTCAAACACAAAATACAACAAAATAGAGTCAAATATACTTGATCCCATATAGCTTCGAACTAGGAATAGGGTGGTAGACAAGCAAAAATAGGAGGTCATCAATCAAAGTAAGGAGTACAACTCCTAAATTCATACTAATAACCTAAACAATGGATGTGATATATAGTGCTCTATTCGAAGGCGACATGACTCGACAAATGGAAAAAGAAATATCATTTCCCGTTCGACTTTATATATATATATTTGGACTTTTTCAGATTAGAAATCTTGAAAAAGAATAAAAGTGCTTATAGTACATATCTAGCAGGAAACGAGTGTCGTAAGAAAGCAAATTAGTTCCAAGAAGTGAAACATACCTATGCTCAATGCAAAGAAGCATGTGCATGATAAATACACTTGTGGGAAGGTCTCATCCCGGTAAGGGATGATCAAGCTACAAAGGATACATAAAAGGCTCTGCTTGGCTAGGATTGGGACAAGATTGGGCTGCATGGATTATAACTCTAAAGCAGGGAGCGAACATAAAGCTCAATAAGGCAAGCAAAATGCATGAAATGCAATTACAACTTGATATAAAAGGGAGTCCCTATGGGAGATGGCCAACATAAATTTCAAGAGGGATATGAGGTTGTTTCTCAAAGACATGGTAGGACTATAAAGGACTCCCAAACCTAGTGGAACAATCTTGTCATGGGTGTAAAATTGCAAAGCGGGATCTAACTAGGGAACCCATGAATGGGAAGGCTCTACCACTTACATAATGCCACTTCTAGTAGCAGTGTGAAGGTTCCATGACATTACGAAGGAGGGTTCGTACCTAGATTCAAGGTGACATGGTCATAAGGTGATGCATAATACAAGCGAAAATTTAATCATATCCTATATTCCAGTTCAAAATTACACCTGTAATAGATATGAATAGATCGAATCCTCGGTGAGAGTGTACAAAAAATGGACCCTACATGACAACAATATTATTCCAAAACAAATGGAAACAATTAGTAAAGAGTCCAAATTGTAGGATATAGGGAGGATTGGTCATGACAATTGCATCCAAAGGAAACAGTGCGGTGGATGATGGGACACAATAAGGAATGTAAGGTGTAGACCCAAAATTCATGTATCCACTACCACCCCCGTGAGAACAAACATTGGTGTTAAGACTGGGTGAAGGGAGTGAAAGTACTCCACAAATGAAGTAGAGGGTGGAATATGACCACTCCCAAATCTATCAGCAAGGTAAGGGGTTGTGGTGCCCCCGAGTCCAACACCAGGTTTCACACCAGGACTAAGGATGGGTGACAGAATACTAGTAGTGATTGCAAGCATGCCAAACATAAAAGGACCCAAACTCAAAAGAACATAAATATACTCAAGTAACCATGATCCCTAAATCCAACTAGAGCACAAAGAGAACATTGCTAAGAAAATATAAGCCATATGTAAACAATCCAAGAGGGAGGATAAATGAGATCCCAAATGTAGCAGGTATGTCTCTCCTATGAGAGCCGCGAAACTCCCATACACTACAAGCCGAGTTGTGTAACCAATTATAGTGGCCCTCAACTTCAACGCATAAAGAGACTGTGTTGTCCAACCCCTACCTGGCCAGGACACTCACAGAATAACCTCTGCAAGTACCCCCTGCAATACCTAAGTAAGGAAACTAAGGTCACCCTATTATAACCAATTCTCAGGAAGACAGTCGCAGGAGGAATCTACCGTATGGGTAGGGTAACAAAGACCGAATCTCAAAAGCACCAAAGGTACCTCAAAAGCCCCCATATATGAATAATATCTTAGAAATATCTTCAGCACTGCACTGAGAGTGGAAAGGGGCTATCTGCACCACAAACATGCATGCTACCTTGTGCTTAACTCCTGTGTAAGAGGAGCTTCTAGAGAACACTATCTATACCAAGGATTTGGCTCTCTCACCTAGACATACACCTACTTGTTTTGTTTAGTAGTCTTGGAGAAATTTACTCACAAAAACCTATTCCAAGACTCTAAAGCCTAAGCTTGTTGATGTACCCTATCAAATAAAAAGTGTAATTCATTTTAGATTAAGCATTGATTTTAAGGTTGTGATTACTCAAAGGCAATGGTCGTGCGACCAATTATGTTATGACTCAGGAGTGAAAGTAAATATGCACACCTAGCAAACAATGGCAAGCACAATTTTGTCTTTAAATGTGAAAAGGGGGTATGCCACTACTTGAGATGCAAAAATATTCATTCCTTTCCAAATGCCAATGCAATCCTTCCTATATGAAATCCTAAACACAATTCTCGTCCAAGCAATCCATTGTAGGTACCTCCTTAAATCCATATGCGAAATGCAAGTAAGATTGCAACTATATAATTATTTTGTATTTTCAATATAAAAGAAAGAAAATGCAATAAAAGTCACTAAAGTTCTCAGAAAGTAGAAAACAAAATCCAAGCAAGACATCGATACCAAAATACTAATGCAATAATGGAAAAGAAAAAAGGAGATAAATCAACTAGGAAAATTTTCAAAGAAAGGAAATTATCGAAAATGGGTTTCCAGTCACAAAATGAATAGTCAACAAACAGTATTGGTACCCAAGAAGACCCAACCACACTCAAAACCCACCCAACAACTTCACACATAAAGAACTCAACCAAAAGGGAGGATGTACGTGTCTATTCAAAGAACAACAATGTATGTACGTGATTGTTCAAAGAACAATAGAATATGTACGTGACTAGGCAGAGTACTTCCTGCATATATACACAACTGTATAGCCTCTGGCTTACGTATACAGAGAAGAAGGTGGTAAAAAGCAATCCAATGTCAAACTACTCTTGGGAACTGTAAATGGATGAACATACTACAAAATTCCACATAGAAACAGGAAGAAACAAAGAGCAAGTCAAGCACATTGTGCACCCAGACCCCCCCCCCCAAAAAAGGAACCTCCCCAATGGAGTCGCCTATTATGTTAAGGAGATAAAATTCCTATGGCCTGGGGTAGAACACAACAGACTAATTGACACCAGAAATCAATCCACTTCAATATGCAAGAGAAACAAATGATTCTAACACTAGGGGATATGGAAAATACCTTATTCTAGACGGTTGTATTAGATCCCCGTTGAGATTTTCCAACATGCTTTTATTTATAATTAACTCTTAACAAAAAAAATAAGAAAATCATGATATATGTAAAAGTGTTAGGCCTACTCTAGCATATGTAAATCCAACATGTATAAGAAAATATAATTACATCCATGGATAAAATATTCATAGTCATACATATGTAATGGATGAGAAATGGATATTTCTCTTAATAATAAGCAAAGAGAACAATGACAAACTTTGTCTCCACCTCATCGAAATGGAGAAAACGAGTTCTCCACCTGGGCCTCCACCACTTCAATCCTCCATCTCAATGGAAATCTTACAAAGAAATGGTAATCTTTGGAAGAGTAGCATTGTGTGCTCAAAAGGAAAAAGGGATGCAAACTCAAGCATAAGAAAATGAGGAAACAATGAACTATAGTTTCCTTTCTCTTCAATATTCTCCTCCTTCAATGGATCCAAGAGGCTCAACATATAGCCCTTCAATAGACAATAGAAGGTCGAATCGGAGCATTTCCAGGAATATGGAAGGCCAGGAGTCAAGTGATTCGGGACTCATTAAGGAAAAATCCAAAAGTTTTTGTTTTTATGCACATTTCCCGATGTACATGGGATATAGTGGAGAAAGCTACATCTATACATGGGTATTAGTTTAAAATTCATGTATATCAATAAACATGTGTTTTTTTAGGGATTTTCTTGGATCATCAAAGTATCATTTGAGCAAGGGGGCTCCAAAGAATCTACGGAGGGACATGGAAGGCCGTAAAAGTGTGATCTACAAAGTGTGGTAACATGAGCTATAACACAACCCTACTATTAGTGTTAACCTTGACTTGAGATCGAGTCAAAGGTGGATAGGTCTAGCACATGGTTTGCTATAGCCCATGGTATTGTCCCATAGTATTGCATGTGTTAACCTTGACTCATGATTGAGTCAAAGGTGGTTCGGTCTAGCACATGGTTTTGTTGTAGCCCATGGTATTGTCCCATGGTTTTGCATGTGATTAAGCCTTTATAAGGCTTGAGGAGGCTCCATTGTAAATCGCATTGTGTGGTACTGGGTACTGTAGTGTACTGGATGTGAGTACTGTATGGTACTAGATGTGAGTACTGTATGGTACTGGATGTGGGCATTGTATTGTGCTGGAAGAGAGACTGTGAGAGCGTGAAGAGGAAGTGCAGCGGTTTTGCTGTAGGGCGTATCCCTTCATCTTTCTGGACTGAAATAAAAGGACTGGCAAATTTGTTTGTGGACGTATCCCATTGTTTGGGTGAACCACGTTATATCTATGTATCTCTGTAATGTTTAATGTGTTTTTGCATATTTTTTATTGATTTAACTGTATATCTATTATTGCTCTGCAGTCCTATTTTTCTAACAATTGGTATTAGAGCCAAAAGGTCTATTTGGTTTGTAAACTCGCAGGAAAGAAGGGTTCTTGGTTTGAGTGGGAGCAATGGAAAAAGAAGGAAAGTTTGGGGTCGATAAATTTAACGGCCAAAACTATTAGTTATGGAAGATGCAAATGGAGGACTATCTGTACCAAAAAGATCTATACCTACCGTTGGGCGGAAAAGAAAAACAACCAGTGGCTATGAAGGATGAAGAATGGGAGGTTCTTGATAGAAAGGCACTAGGAACAATACGGCTGTGCCTGGCTTCATCAGTGGCCTTCAATATTTTGAAAGAAATAACAACAGAGGGTGTGATGAGCGCATTGAGTAAGCTCTACGAAAAACCCTCGGGTTCTAACAAGGTATTTTTAATGAAGCGTTTATTTAATATGAATATGTCAGAAAGTGGATCTGTTGTTGACCATTTAAATGAGTTTAATACACTTACCAGTCAGTTAAGTTCTGTAAAAGTGAACTTTGATGATGAGGTTAGGGCTCTTCTAATATTGTGCTCATTTCCAGAAAGTTGGAATAGCTTGGTCATGGCTGTAACTCTGTCACTAGTTCAAGCACTCTTAAGTTTGATGATGTTGTTAGTGTTATTTTTAGCGAGGAAATGCAAAGGAAAAGCACAGGTGAGACATCAGGTAATGTGTTGACCATGGAGAGCAGAGGGAGACAAAAAGAGAGAGGAAGGAGCCCAGGAAATCATGGCAAGTCTAAAAAGGGAAGATCCAAGTCCATATTTGGAAAAATAGAATGCTGGAACTACGGTAAGAAAGGACATCTAAAGAAAGACTGCAGAACACCAAAGAAGAAAGGTGAGAGGCAGCAAGAGACTACCCAGGAAGCTAATGTAGTAGGTGATGTGTTACAAGATGCTTTGATTCTTGCATTAGATAATACTAGTGATTACTGGGTAGTAGATTCAGGGGCTTCATGTCATGCTACACCCCATAGGAAATTATTTTATGATTATGTTCAAGGTGATTTTGGGCATGTGTTATTGGGGAATGATGAACCATGTAAAATTGTTGGAAAGGGTAAGGTACGGATTAAAATAAATAATGGAAATGACTGGTTGCTAAAGGATGTAAGGCACATTCCTGCTATGAAAAGAAATCTGATCTTAACAGGGCAGTTGGGAGATGGCGGCTATTTGTCTACGTTTGGAGAAACGTGGTGGAAGGTCACTAAAGGATCAATGGTAATTGCAAAAGGAAATAGGATAGGTATGTTATATTTATGTCCTCATAACACTGATTATTCTATTTCTGTATCTTCCATAGAAACAGGTGCGGCGTTGTGGCATCATAGGCTTGGCCACATGAGTGAGAAGGGGATGCAGATTCTCCACTTAATGAAACTGCTTCCAGATCTGAAGTAGGTAAGTTTGAAATTTTGTGAGAACTGTGTTTATGGAAAACAAAAGAGAGTTAGATTTCTCAGGGTTGGGAAACAAAAGAAGAGTGAAAACTTAGAGCTTGTCCATACAGATGTATGGGGACCAGCTCAGGTACAATCTCTTGGTGGCTCTCATTATTATGTTACTTTTATTGATGATGCAACTAGAAAAACTTGGGTTTATTGCATTAGATAGAAATCTGATGTGTTTGATACTTTTAAGAAGTGGAAAGATTTGGCTGATAATGAGATAGGAAAAAAGTTAAAATGTCTCAGATCTGATAATGGAGGCAAGTACTGCAGCAAGGAGTTTGAAAGTTACTGTTCACACAATGGGATTTGCAGAGAGAAGACAGTCCTTGGAACACCCCAAGAAAATGGTGTGTCAGAAAGGATGAATAGAACGATCATGGAGCATGCAAGGTGTATGAGATTGCATGCAGGGTTTCCCTTACAGTTTTGGGCTGATGCTGTAAACACTACTGTTTATTTAATAAACAGAGGGCCTTCAAGCGCTTTGGATGGTGGAATTCTAGAGGAGGCATGGACAGATAAACAGGTAAAATACTCATTTCTGAGAACTTTTGGTTGTGAAGCATTTGTCCATATTGATAAATATGATAGAACAAAGCTTGAGGATAAATCCAAGAAATGTACCTTTATTGGATACAGGGTTGATGATTTTGGCTATCGCTTATGGGATCTTAAAAATTGCAAAATCATTAGGAGTAGAGATGTAGTATTCAATGAAAAGGTCATGTAGAAAGATCAATTGCAGGGAAAGAAAGAAGAAAAGGAAAACACAGAGTACACAGTGCTTGATGAAATCAAAGAAAATGAAGTTCCAAAAGCACCAGAAAATCAAGAGCAGCAGCCTGAAACTCCTGCAACTGTAAGAAGGTCTACCATGGTAAGTAGACCCCCTAAACAATTATCTCCTTCATTGTATTATTTATTGATGACTGATTCTGGTGAGCCAGAATGTTTTGAAGAAGAAATGCAGGTAGAAACTAGAAAGAAGTGGGAGCAAGGCATGGATGAGGAGATGGACTCATTGGTAAGAAACCAGACTTGGGATCTGGTTAAGTTGCCTGTAGGAAAAAGGGTATTGCAGAATAAATGGCTTTACAAGTTGAAGGAAGAAGATGGAGGAAATAAGTGGTACAAGGCTAGACTTGTTGTAAAGGGGTTTGCATAAAAGAACGGTATAGACTTTAATGAAATATTTTCTCCTATTGTTAAAATGACTTCAATTAGAACTATTTTAAGTCTAGTGGCGGTAGAAGATTTGCATCTTGAACAATTAGATGTAAAAACATCCTTTCTCCATGGGGATTTGGAGGAAGAGATTTATATGCAGCAGCCATAAGGGTATGAGGTCAAAGGGAAGGAGAATTTGGTTTGCAGGTTGAAGAAGAGCTTGTATGGCATGAAGCAAGCTCCAAGGTAGTGGTATTTAACATTTGATAAGTTTATGATAGAACAAGGTTATAATAGATGTCATTCTGACCATTGTGTTTATTTCAAGAGGCTAGATAACGGAAGATATATTATCTTGTTATTGTTTGTGGATGACATGCTTGTTGGAGGGTCTAACATGCAGGATATAAATGTGCTCAAAAGAAAACTAGCTAAATCATTTGCGATGAAGGATTTGGGTGCTGCAAAGCAAATCCTTAGTATGAGAATAATAAGAGACAAGAAAAATCGCAAATTGACATTGTCTCAAGGTGAGTACATAGAAAAGGTGTTGCAGAGGTTTAGAATGTAGAATGCAAAACCAGTCAGCACACCTTTGGCAAGCCATTTCAAACTAAGCAAGCATATGTGTCCAGAGACACAAGAAGAGATACATTACATGTCCAAGATTCCCTATTCATCAGCAGTTGGGAGATTAATGTATGCCATGGTGTGCACAAGACCAGATATTGCACATGCAGTGGGAGTTGTGAGCAGGTATATGAATAATACAGGTAAAGAGCATTGGAAAGTAGTACAGTGGATTCTCAGGTATTTGAGATGTACCACTTCTCATGCATTATGTTTTGGAGGTTCAGACACTGTTCTACAGGGATATGTTGATGCAGATATGGCTGGTGATAAAGATAGCAGGAGGAGCACCACAGGGTATGTGCTCACTGTAGGTGGAATAGCAGTAAGTTGGATTTCAAAACTGCAACAGGTTGTTGCACTTTCAACAATGGAAGCAGAGTATGTTGCTGCTATAGAGGCTAGTAAGGAGATGATTTGGTTGCAGAGGTTCATGGAAGAATTGGGTACGAAATAGGAGAATAGTAGGTTGTACAGTGATAGCCAGAGTGCCATTCATCTTGTAAAGAACTCAGTCTTTCATTGAAGGAATAAACATATAGAACTCAAGTACCACTTCATAAGATCTGTTCTAGATGAAGAACTATTAAAACTAGAAAATATTCACACTAGCCAGAATCCTACAGACATGTTGACAAAGGGAGTAACCAGAGAGAAACTGAGTTCCTGCTCAGTTTCTGTTGGCCTTAAAGCATGAAGGTGAAAAGAAGAAATTTGCCAACTCCAAGGTCCAGCAAGTGCAACAATGGTAGAGTTGCTATGATTAGTCACCATGAAGGAACATAATAAAAATGTAATGGAGCGGTTTGCATGTAAATGGGCATATGGCTGTAAGACCTAGTAAGGCATGCATACCCCTGGTAACTCACTAGTAAAGTTGGAAGATAGACCTAGGTGATTGGGGGGTGTATGTAAGATTCCTCGGTAAATACTTGAGGGGAGTTGGTGATTACTCCAAGTCAAGTTTAAAGGGGGGATTGTTAGTGTTAACCTTGACTTGAGATCGAGTCAAAGGTGGATAGGTCTAGCACATGGTTTGGGCACATGGTTTGTTGCAGCCCATGGTATTGTCCCATAGTATTGCATGTGTTAACCTTGACTCGGGATTGAGTCAAAGGTGGTTAGGTCTAGCACATGGTTTGGGCACATGGTTTTGTTGTAGCCCATGGTATTGTCCCATGGTTTTGCATGTGATTAAGCCTTTATAAGGCTTGAGGAGGCTCCATTGTAAATCGCATTGTGTGGTACTGGGTATTGTAGTGTACTAGATGTGAGTACTGTATGGTACTGGATGTGAGTACTATATGGTACTGGATGTGGGCATTGTATTGTGCTGGAAGAGAGACTGTGAGAGCATGAAGAGGAAGTGTAGCGGTTTTGCTGCAGGGTGTATCCCTTCATCTTTCTGGACTGAAATAAAAGGACTGGCAAATTTTTTTGTGGACGTAGCCCATCGTTTGGGTGAACCAAGTTATATCTGTGTCTCTCTGTAATGTTTAATGTGTTTTTGCATCTTGTTTATTGATTTAACTGTATATCTGTTATTGCTCTGCGGTCCTATTTTTCTAACACCTACATCAATGATATGTAATACAACACCATATAGGGGGTAAAGTGCTAGACTATAGGGGGACTGTGCGCAACATTTAGGGCTTAACATGCCCCTCCCCTTCAGAAAAGCATTGTCCTCAGTGCTTGGGTAGTTGTGGATGCATATGTATGAAGGAATCATCTTCCCGTGTTTAATTTGCAACTAGTAAGTTCTTCCACTTGATGAGGTACTCAATAATAGCTTTATTTCATATTTGTTTGGTCCTTGTTTCGATGATTAGGTCAGGTAACCATATGATTTGTGCTTCTTGAAAAATCCTTTGATGGCGATGTTGATATGCCTATAGTTTCATCTTGTTTTCTAACATCATTGGGATTTGCAGAACTCCTTGTTGGTGCTCTATGTGATCTTCCACTGCTTGAACCATATATTTTCCTATCACTGCTTCAACCATCTAATCCATTTCATTCTTCTATCCATAGGGGTATTGTAAGGTTTGATGATAGAAATAATTCTTCCTAGATTTAAGTTAATAGCATTGTCCAAATCTTGAATATGTGAATGACTTATTGGAATATCTTCAAATACCTTGGAAGGCTTTCTAAGGACCCTTCGGATAAATGGCCAATTGTTTTTCAATTTTCTCCATACATGATTGAAATAAGTTCTCTTTTTCTTCCTTATCCTCTTCTTGAGTAGATACATCAAGAATAAAGCTATGTTTTATATCCTTCATCAATTCCTTCAAGTCTTTAAGATCTTAGTTTCTAGCCATCCCTTTGAGATCCTCTTTACTATCCATCCTTTTGAGATCCTCTTTACTAGACATCCCTTTGATATCCTCTTTACTAGTCATATTATTTTCCAATTTAACTAAGCCATTCATTTTTAGATTTCCTTTAATAGTATCTTCGAACTTGGACGCTCTAAAATATATGTCTTCCATTTCATCGTATGTTGGGGATGAATCCTATGGGGTTTGAGTGGAGTGTGATTCTTTCCTCTTACTTTTGGTGGAATTTTTAACAATAAATATATATCACACCCTAGGGTTTACCACAAATAGATCCTTCTAATCAAATATATTCAAATGAAAAATGTTGTACCTTTTTCAAGCCTTGATTAGAAGATTGTTTTATGGACAAATTATAACTAAGGTAAAATTTGAATTTCAAATTCATTAGGTATGAAAATTCTACCCATGGTAGCATGACGTGTCCTCTTTCTAATGACGTAGTTCTGACATAGTTTGTATGTGCCAAAAAAATGTTATTGCAAATATCCCAAATATTCTTATGTTTGGACTATTCAGAAGATCGAATGTGTACGGTATTCCACATGTCCAATATTTAATTTCTGTAGCTGAAAATGATACCATATATACCTTGGTCTTCCTTCTTTCATATCCAACTTGTATCACTCAATTTGGATCTCTGATGCCTTAGATATGACCTTTTTCCCTAGAACACCTGTTTCAAACCCTAATTGGAAGATTTCTTTAGGGACGACTTGTAACTGAGATAAAATTTGAATTTCAACTCCTATGGGTATGAAACATCATCCTATGGCTCCCTGATGTGTTCTCTTTCTAATTCCATAAGTCTAAATGAATTCAAATGTTCCAAAAAACAGTTATTGCAAATATCCCAAAACTTCTTATTTTTGTCCTATCCCGAAGAGCAAACTTGTGTTGTATTCCACATGTCCAATATTTTTTTTCTTCTTCTTAAACTTATACTAAGGATACCCTTGTCCTTATTATTTCCTATGCAACTTGTCTCACTAAATTTTGATCTCCAATTCCTTAGATATTACCTTTCTCCCAAGAAAACCTCTTTTAGACTAGGTTATCGACTAGTCAGAATACCTGGATTCCTCCACAAATATCTCTAAAACTGTAATTGATTAGGATCTTAATTTCATTCTAAATATAGTTAGGAATTTTATGGATGTGGTTTTTTAACCTCAATGCTAGAATCCTTGTAGAAACAATGTTGTAGCTAAAATTCCAAGATGACTCATTTTGTGGAAGCCAATCCATAGGAAAGAACTTTGATACCAAATGTTATGCAACCAAGTCCCAGAAATAACATAAAAATAGAAAAAATAGACCAAAAGGGAGTAATCCAGACCTTAATAATGAATAATAGCGATAAATAATAATCCTCTTCGAGAGGGGAATCTCCTTACACATTGTACTTGTGTACCCAATACAAGACAAAAGAGTACAATAAAAAATAATAGACCCAAGACTACATCAATAATATGTAATACACCACCATATAGGGGTTAAAGTGCCAAAATATAGGGGGAACTATGCCCAACATTTATGGCTTAACATCCTTGTATTCTTCAAGGCTTTAAAATTTGGCTCTCTTCTTGTTGATTGTTCATTCTCTACATTTGTCCACATATCATATGCCATGAGGATCCCATGTAGTTCATCCATTGACAATTTATTCAAATCCCTAGATTCTTCTATTACAAATACCTTGGCATCATATTTCAAGAGAAGTCATCTCAACACTTTATGTACGACCATGGATTGTTGGACTTCTTCTCCTAAATCTCTTATGGAGTTGAAAACTTCATCTACTATGAGTAAATAGGTTGCAATATTTTCATTTTATTTCATTTTCTGATTCCAAAATGATGTTCTATGTATTTGGAGCTTGACCTTCTTGACTTTATCATATCCTTCATAAATATTTTGAAGTGTGTCCCATACTGCTTTGGATGAGTTGTAACTCATCACTTTGGCCTAAACAATTTGTGACACTTCATTTATGATATTGTGCATAGATTTATAATTACGGATACATAGTTTATTCCCCTCAAGATTAGTTGGATGAGTTTTTGGAGTTTTATAGACGTTAAAAACAAAGATACAAACATCAACCCCTAAATCCAACAAGTAGTCATTCATTCTATTTCTCCATAATGTATAATTATTTCCATCAAATACCGAAATACCATTTGTAATTAAAGATAATCCTTCAATCCAATCCATCTATGCTCATGATCTTCCTTCTAGTGGTAAAAATGTCTTGAAGGTAACTCACTCTGATACCAATTGTTAGAAATATCACCAAAACTAAGACGGGGGGGGGGGGGGGGATAATCGATATTGAGTACTTTTTACCATTTCAAACTTTAAGCACATCATGTAATAATAGCCATTAACAACACCATACATAAATCATACATAGTGCACAAGAGATAATGATTTTATTATAATATAACAATATTAAAATATTACATTTATAGGAATCATCAACTTCTGATTTATGAGAACCAACACAAAGGGGGATACAACCCCTTATATTTACCAACTCCAATTGGAAGGAAGCACCCACTTCCTATATTTTATAGCATCCACTATAAGGAGGCTACAACCTTCTAAGATCACAATCTCCACGATTCCCTAGCACCACCTTGCCACCTTGATATGAGTAAGAGTATAAATATATCACTTTTCATTGTCATTGTCACTATTAATGTCACTATCTTCAATAATCCCTAGAAACAGTCATCCGTAAACTTCATCTTCTTTGGCACCCTTGATCCTTAAACATCATTGTAATCTATGCAAGATCCATACCTTTACCAATATCATAAGATGAAGAAACAAGAGATAAACCATATTCATGTTCCATGTCCTTCACTAAAAGAAACCCTAGGTCATGTCATCACATAGCCAATATAACAAACATTCCAGTGAGCTAAGAATTTTGTGATTTTGAAAATGTATGAGAAATTTATGGATGTTTTTGTCAATATTCTTCACTTGAACCTTCTCTTGAATTTCGTTGAAATCTTCTTGTCCTCCTTGAACTTGCTCTTAAAATATCTTGAACTTGGATGATTCAAATGAAATGTTTCAAACTTTATTTATACATTTCCAAGTTAATTTTGAAGTTACTTTAGGATAGGTCATCCCTAACCAAATTCTAGCCTCATGTTAGGTTGACCCTTTAACCAAATTCTATCCCAGCACAAAGAAAAATTCATTTATCCTCAACCACGAGGAGTTAGGAATCATGCCACATATCACCAGATGTCATATTATTATGCAAATTTTTATTTCATTTGGGATACCTTTAGGGGGGGGGATACCCTTTTGTATTTAGCTTCATTCTCATTAGAGTGCCCTTAGCTTTGTCTTCAAGGCCTTTTGCTTTACCTCTACAATGGGATTTGACTTGTCATATTGTCCACTTCATGTATTCATCAAGGGGCTTATTTACACTTCACATAATCATGGTTATGTGTTAAAATTACATCATCATGAGTCATTCTCCAATACAATCTTGTGCTTCTAGGATTGGGCCTCATGTGTTGATGTAGGGAAGTCCGAGTTGGACTCAGGAACTTGGAGTAGAATTAATAGGTTGGACTCAAGAATGACTAAGTATTCAGTGTAAAAGGTTATTTCCCATGTGTTGAGGTGAATTCTTTGATATATCAAAGTTATGATGTTGTAAAGTCTTGTTGGACAAGGCTTAGGACTTGTGTGTCAAGTCACATTCTCATGTGTTGAGGTGAACCTCTAGTTATAGAGGTACGGATGAGGTGGACCTCTAGTTATAGAGGTAAATGCTTTCCATGTTGAATCACTAATGTTATATGACATATTAATAACCATGGTCACTGTTGTTATTAAGTCTCTGTTAGAGACTGACCACCTCTAGACTAAATTACTTTAGCATATGATCATTTGGGTTCGAGAATAATATGATATGATCGCAACATCCAACAAATATTCTTAGCATAATCTAATATGATAGATAAAATATAGTTAACACATATTGACCATGTAGTAAAGATAAGATATAAGGCATAGAGAATAAAAGAGTTCAAATTGGTTATGAGAAGACTTTAGTGAACTCAAATTTTTTAAAGATTCAATTAAAGTAACAATGTATGCATTAGTTAAATATAGTTAAGATTCAGTTAAAGCAACAATGTATGCAACAATATCGTTAGGATTCAGTTAAAGAAAACATGTATGGATAAGTTAATTAAAGGATAACTCACAGTGGTCACTTTAGTGAATCAATCAACATGATTTCAATTAAGATTAGTTAACTAAAGTGTTAATAAAAAGGAGCTATTTAACTAAACTATTTTGCATGACAACACTTTAGTTAAACTAAAAGAAGGAGCTTCAGTTAATAGAGTGTTTTCATGATGACACTTGAGTTATTGCATTACGACACTTAATTTAGTATCCTACCTAATGATCATGCAATCACTTAGATGGGAATTTAATCATGAAGTCAATTAAGCATGATTTAGTGTTAAAGAAGAAAGGAATTGCACATTGATAATTCAAGATTGAAGAAACTGAAGTGTGCAACAATTATCCAAGAAGGAAATTTGCTATAGTTTGCATGGGAGGATAATTCCCCATGTAGTGATTCACTATTTATTGCATGGAACTAGTTTAACAAGTTATTTAATTTATTAAAATCATTGGAAATTTCACCCACTTTATCTCTATTATCTATTGCTTAGTATTCTCTTATCTTGAACCTGGGGTGTCAAAAGAAAATTGCTATTGTAAAAGACATTCTTTTCTATCTATCATAATTATACTCTGAATATTTGTTGGGGGTTTCCATCCTTAATGTTTTGAGGGGTTTCCTAGGGGTACATATTATGTTATGATTGAATGTGTTATGTGATTTAATGGTTCATTGATTCAAGTATTCAATATTTCCGCACTTAAAGAGTTAAAGTTCAAAGGTCAACCAAAAATCGACATGGTATCAAATCTCAAGGCATGGAGAAAAGTATTGTCAATCAAACTTGAGCCCACATAGATCTTGAGGATTTGAGCACAATACTTGAATACAATGGCATCTATCTCAGTATGACCAGAAGAACAACTTGAAGGCATTTTGAATTTCAACACTGAGAAGGCCATGGTTCTGAACTTCCTAGAGGAACATGAACTATATGGATACATATCTAATGTGATGGAGGATCCCACATCTAATGAATGACACATTACCTTAAATAATAACCAAGCTAAATCCAAACATATTATCTATGATTCGGTGAAGGACAACTTAATGCTCATGATTACTCCTTTGAATCCCACAAATGAATGTTTTTAAAAATTAACAAAACTTGATGAGAAGTAGGATATGAGTCAAAAGAGGGCATTGAAGAACAAGCTATGAAACCTTAGGATGGAGAAGGATGATATGATGGCCTCTTTCTTCACCAAGATCTCTCAGGTAAGATATCAACTTGATAGCATTGAAGTTGTGGTGCATAAAGATGATCTCCTTCAAACCCTTATTGATGGTTTCCCATCCTCATGGGATACATTATTAGATACGGTAAATGACAAAGAGGGGAAACTTAAATTTGAGAGGTTGTGGCATGACTTCCTTTAAGAGGAAGGGTGAATAAGGAGAAATTCTATGTGTATCAAAGAATAAAACCTTTCTCTCATGACAAGGATGAATAAAGGAAGGAATCACTTCTCTCAAACAAAGTTCTGTAATTCAAACAAGAAGGTATACAACAAATACCTTGATAAGTCGAAGGTTAAATGCTACAACAACAGAAAGAAAGGCCATTATGTAAGGGAGTGCAAATAAAATCAAGGAGGAAAAGGAATGTTTCATGCTTCTACCGCCATAGAAGATGAAATTACTTAGAAGAATGCATCTGAGGAAAAACAGACAAGGAGAGAAGGTTACCTTGTCTCATCCCTTTTAGAATTCATTACCACAAGTGAAAATACATGGTTGGTTGATAGTGGTGCATAAAAAATATGACTAGTTATATGAGTGCCATCACCATTCTAAAGGAGAAATAGTTTGCATGCAAGGTGGAACTGGGAGACAACACAACTTGTTTGATCCAAGGAGTTGGATCCACCTCCTTCTAGCTGAGCTCAGGTGATATTCTACATGTGGAGGAAATTTTAAATGTTTTGAGCTTGAAGAAGAACCTTCTATCAATTTTGGCTCCTGAAGATAAAGGATTCTGATTTATCTTCATGGATAATCAAGAACTATTATGGTCAAAGAACAAAAACTTGAAATCTGCAACAATGATCGAAGTTAGAGAGGGAGGTATCTACAAGATTCTTGAGAAGTACATTCAAGTTATGGTTAACAATACTATCATTCCATGTGAGTTATGGGATAGAATACTTGGTCACCTCCACTACAAAGTGCTACATGGATTGGATAAAATGGTAAAAGGTATGCCCATATTTCATTTTGAGAATGATAGTGTCTCTATGAGTTGTGCTCTTGGGAAGAGTGTTAATTTAGAGTTTTTCTAGCGGTTCTACTAGATCTAAAGGGATTTTAGATTTAATAAATTATGATGTATTTGGTCCCATGTCACCCCCCTCCCTAAATGGATATTTATATTATGTACTATTTATATATGAATTCTCTAGAAAGTCATGGACTAATTTCCTAAAGGATAAGAATGCCAAACCTTCAACAAGTTTTAGGAATTCAAAGCCCTAGTTGAGAAACAGATGAGAGATCACATCCATACCCTAAGGTATGATAATGGAAGTGTATTTGTATCACATGCATTTAATTATTTCTGTAGTGATACAAGAATATCCAGACAATTGATAGTACCCTACAACCCTTGAAAGAATGGGGTTGTCGAAAGGAATAATTGAACCATGTGTAAGGATGCAAAAGCCATTATGCATGATAAATATTTTCTACCTCATTTTAGGTAGAATCCACTAGTACAACTATGTATATCTAGAATATAAACCCACATTCTATTCTAGAAAAGAAGATACCAGAAGATGTGTTCACTGGTGAAAAGCCAGATATTTCACACTCTAGGATCTTCAGGAGCCCCATGTACATTCATGTACTGAAAGAGAATAGGACAAAGATGGATCTTTCCGAAAATAAGGGAAACTTTTTTGTCTATAGTGAATCATCCATATCCTACAAAATATATGTTCTAGGTGAATTATACATAGAATTTAGTCGATATGTAACATTACATGAAGAGGATGCATTCAAGCGATTAAAAAAGCTTCAGTATGATACAAACATGGAGGATCATGAGAGTCCCATGATGGAGGACCTAGATTTAAGTTCTCCCCATTTAGAAGTACAGAGAGAGAATCACTAAGTGTTCTTAGATTCGCTACCTCTCAAAGAACCAGTAGAAATGGTTGAGAGGTCACTTGATGAACCTCCTACTAACAGGAGGTTTGTATGGTGATGAGATATTCTACAATATGTAGATAAGCATGAAGCATCATTAGGCTCATCCAGAGAGAAAAAAGAATCCCAACATATATTGAGGGTATGTTGCACAGATTAGTCACATTAGTGATTCAAACCATTCCACCTATGAAGAAGATGCTAAGCAACATGTATGGAAAGATGAAATAATGGAGGAATACAAGTCTATTATGAAGAATGATGTTTGGGGGGGGGGGGGGTTCCTAAATATTAAGGGAAGTCCATGGTAACTTCTAGATGGATTTACAAGATTGAGTATGTNTATTAAGGGAAGTCCATGGTAACTTCTAGATGGATTTACAAGATTGAGTATGTTGCAGATGGAACTATTGATAAGTATAAAGACCAATTTGTTTCCCAAATATTCTAAAAAAAAGGCATATATTATGATGAGACTTTCGTTCTTGTGGCTAGGTACACCACTATTATAGCTATGATCTCATTTGCATCTATTCTAGGATGGAAGCTTCACCAGTTGGACATGAATACAACCTTCCTCAATGGTGAGGTTGAGGAAGAGGTTTATATTCAACAACCTGAGGGGTTTATAGTTCATGGGAAGGAGTCCAATTTTTGCAAATAAAAGAAAGTTTTTTATGGGATTAAGTAAAACCCCAAGGCTTGGTATTCCACAATTGACAACTATCTTTAGAAACTTGATTTCTCTAAGGGAGAAGTTGATCCAAACTTGTACTTCAAAATAATTAATAACAAACCGTTTATATTGGTTCTATATGTTGATGATTTGTTCCTTATTGGAGAGGAACATCTAATTTCTTGGTGCAAGAGGGATCTCTCTTATGAGTTTGAGGTGAAATAATTAGGTATCATGCACTACTTTCTTGGCCTTGAGGTTTGGAAAAGAAAAGATGAGATACTTATTTATCAAGAAGTACATTGTTGATGTATTATGCGCATTTGGTATGATGGATTTCAAATCCATGACTACACTGATGGTTTCCAATTTGGGGAAACTACATGAGTCATATAGGATGGATTGGATCCAATGGACCCCACTTTGAATAGATATATTATTCATTTATTGATGTACTTGATACAATAGGGACCTTGCATATGTTATATTGTAAGTATTCTAAGTCAATTTATGTGTGATCTGAGACACGGACATTGGGTTGATGCTAAGCATGTGCGTAGATACCTTCGAGGTATGATTTCTTATGGACTCAGATAATCCTCCAGCAGTTGAGTCATGCTACTTGGTTATGCAAAATCAGACTGGTGTGGAATTATTATGGACTGAAAGAGTACATTCATATACTATTATAGCTTGATTTCAGCTATGATCTCAACTTAATCTAGTAGGAAGTAGGGATCCATATCCTAGAGTACTACAGAAGCATAGTATATTGCGACTAGTACTACCCGTCGAGAAGTAGTGTAGCTTATGAATCTACTTGCTAGGTTGCTTGGTGAGAATATTAATTCTACATTCATTCAGTGTGACAATCAAAGTTTCATCAAGATTTTCAAAAACCCTGTGTTTCATGATAAATAAAAACACATCGAAATGAAGCATCACTTCACTAGAGACATGGTCCAAAAAGGTGCAGTAAAAATTCAGTACATTGCTACTAATGAGAAGATTGCAGATGTTGTTGGGCCAGGAAAAGAGCCAAGAAAAGAAGGAAAAGAATACAAGGATAAATTAGATGCACAAGTAGAAGAGGAAAAGTGTGTGCGTGACAGGGTAAAAATAGGTCAAGAAGGGAATGAAGGAACTGGCGCAAGAAGATAAAACATGCGCACAACAAAGGAAGAGCATAAGGATACCTATGATGAGGAAGGCAGATTCGAGTCGGTGGAAGAGGCAGGTAGAAGAGTTAAAGATGGATAGGAAAAAATCAAGGAATACAGAGGAAGGATGAACCAGTAGAAGAGGGAAGGATAGTTTTGCGGCTAGTTATGAATAGTGCAGACAAGTTGAAAGATGTTTTTGTAGCTAGTTAAAGCTGTGGTTAAATGTCTTCTAGGAATTTCACGGCTAAGGTATGGACCAAAATTTATGTAACAGATATATTTTGTAAGTTGTTGAGCTTGTAATAATTGGTTGTACTCAGTCGAACCTGTGTGGTCTGGTAGATACTATAAGTAGGAGAAACACACTCTGTATAATGTTTCATAAGGTTATGTAAGTTTAGTAAGTTGTTTAGACAATAGAAGTAGAAGGATGTTGAGCTGCGGATCTTGCATCTCAGTGCACAGATCGCTAGTAAAGTAGAAGAGTCGATCCAGGCTGTGTTTGTATTAGTAGGAGTAGATAGAAGAATAAACCAGAGAGAATGAGAGCAAGAATATTGAGTCAGAAAGACATATCTTAAGAACAATCTGCAAGTTGCAGACTGCAAGGTGCTATATCCATTTCTCATGCCAGATGAAGAGCACCTTGGTGGTTTTTCCCAGATGGGTTTCCACGTTATTTCTTGCAATACATAGATGAATGTTGTTGAATGGTGAATGTTTGCTTATGTGGATGTTTTCTTATCTTACGTTATTATGATTATAGTTGTGTTATATGAATTTCACAGTAGAAATGTATGACTGTTCGAAGGTGTTGTTGAACTACTGTATAGAAGTTCATGGTTAATCTACTAAGTATAAGTATGAGTCACACACTGTCAGTAGAGTGTAAGGGATTGATTGTGTAGAACCCTTGTGCTAGTCATTAAGGCCTAAAGACACTGTTGTGTCGTGCGGCTGGACAGTGGCACATAGATGTGTAGCTGTTGCAGAGTAAAAGACCCCATCCTATCATCTTTATTGAGTTCCTTGGCCACGATCCAAGGGAGTATAATCCATTTCCAACTAGGGAAACATGGTTCTGGAAGTTACCTATTAAGGTATCTTGGGTGAGACTGTGCCTGCTTCGCGGGTGTTTCCGACTAATCTTTCTCCATCAGGTCAATGTCTTGGGGTGTCATGTTGGTATTGTGCTGAGTGATTGAACTGTGGGTCGATACAAGAAGTAGATAAGAAGGCCAACAAATGGTTATGTTGTTGGGACCATTAACTATTTGAGTCGGGGGAGAGAAACCGTTGAATGGAATGATTAGTTGGTCCGCGAGGTAACCAATGTAAGTAACAACATCTCTAAAGCTGTTGATTTTTGGGTTGATAGTATTTTGCAAGGATACATTACTGAGTTTTTAGTAGAGGCTATAACCTCAAATAGTGAGGCTGAAAGAATTTTTTTCCAAGGACCCCGAAGAATATATCAATTATCTATCAGTACATGGATCAAGATGCTCATGTATGAGAAGGGTATCTTATGGTTGAGTAGTTGAGTCACACAAAGGAAGGCTACATCGTAGATGACCTGTCAAGAAAATGGGAAATGGTGAGTTGAGATGTTCCCAGGAAGTACAGAACCTAAACCAAAAGACTATAGCCCAATTTCAGAAGGATCAGAAGACTCTGAGGAGTCTGCAAAGACACCAAGGTCAGGATGCCACTACATCACACCACTAGTATATCCAAAGGTAAGGTTTAGAGCATCCTCTCCTGAAAGAGTTGTTAATACTGATAGTGATAGCACAATGACTAGCACGTAGGAGGAGGTATCCCCCTTTAACTTTTCACCAAATAACCCCGATGCCAATGCAATGGTTGGGGAAGATATTCGGTTACTTACATTCAATGGTAATGGAGCAGAAGATCCAGAGCAACATTGGTTGATCTGTGAAGCTATATGGATGGTTTGTTTAGTTCAGAATGCATACTTGATCACGACTCTAAGAGGTCATGTGCTCGACTGGTTTATGAAGGTTTTCATAGTACCACCAGGAACACCGCTGAAAACCCTCGAAGAGATACGAGCCACAATTATATATGAGTTTAGAAAACCTAAATCTAAGTTGTAGTGTATTACTAAGATCAAGGAAATCAAACAAGAATTGGTAGAGTCAATGTGGTTCTTTGACCAATGGTTCAATACTTTGATGGCCAAGGTAAGTTTTCAGATGTCGGATGTACAACATAAAGATTGGTTTATTGCTGCACTCCTACCACACATCTGAGGCCCATTGATGCAACAAAATATTGAGTCACAGATGGAAGCATTATAATTGGAAATGAAGCTGGAAGCCTCACCAATTGGAGATGGTGCTGCAAGAATGGTACAAATTCAGTCACAATTGGCTAATCTAATGATCCAAATGCAACACAATAATAAGGGTAAGGAAGCTCATGAATATTTATGGTGCACAAAATGCAGAATGGACGGAAACACCAAGGATAATTGTTTGACCTTCGTTAACTATGTCTCATCTGGTGCGCCAAACCCGTTAAATGGCTAGGGGATACCCTGGTGTTGCATATGCCAGTTTAGAGGACATGGCGACGAGGAGTGCCTATAACTACATATGATTGTAAGAACTCCTGCAAACCTATTATGTAAATTTTTCAAGTCAGTAGGGCATGAAGAGAAGGACTACCGAGCATACAACTCTTGAAGGAAAAGATGGTTGACACTTACTTAATGAAGAATGATGGGCGGGCCCAGGATGAACTGATGCAAACATCATATCATCATGTGCAGTTCCCACCCAATAAGTATCAAAACTAGTATCAACCTTAGTATGTACCACATCAACCCTATCCATAGCAAAATCACTATCAACAGCAATATCAGCAGAATTAGTACCCCCCGTCGCAAACACACCCTCAAGGAAGGGGTGGTGAAAATTTTAGAGGCCGAGGAGGAGGAAGAGGATTTGGTAAAGGAAGAGGTCATGTTACATGCTATAATTGTGGACAACTAGGCCACTATGCGATATATTTCCCGGAACCTACGAAGAAATGTTCATACTGTAAGGGATAGGACGATAATGTGGAGCAATGTCCTAGTTGATCGCAAAGTGGTAGGATAGAACCATCATAGTGCCTAACCCTATGCAGAATCCAAACCCAAACCTGATTCCAAAATTGAACGTTCAGATGATTGCTGCTGAGCTAAGAGGTCTGAATGTCGTTGTTGTAATACGAGGAGGTGCTGTGACCAGAGCTGATCAGGAATCCTCACAAGATCAATTATAGCCAAAAGTATGACCTGTGACGTAGAAGAAGGTACCATTCAACATCTAAAATTAGAAGAAAGGATTCATGGATGTGCGACATGAGTTTGTGGATCCAGAAGAACCGGTGACATCAGAATAAGTCAAGGAGATACCTAAATGATTTCAATAGATATTTCAGAAGAGGACTCCACAAAAGGTTAGTAAGCTCAAGTCCTTTCTTTCAAGTCACTTAGCACTAATACAAGATAAAGATGTTATTGCATAACTACACCCACTGATAGAAGAAACACCAGTAGAGACACAACCTAAAAAAAGAGTTAACCAGGTTGGAAATAAATTCAAAACTGGACGTGAGTTAATAATGACTACATATATAGGTGACTACGACATGGATTACATAATTTTAGACCTGGGCTCCAATGTCAATATTTTGACGTGACAAACTTGGGAAAGCATGGGAAAGTCGCGCCTGGACTGGTATCCTATCTAGTTGCGACTTTCCAATCAAGCGAAGGTCCTCCGAGTTGGTAGGTTAAGTCAAGTCCTTGTCGACATTGAAGGATTGTGCACAGTTTTCAGATTTTGAAGTCATCAACATTGTTGATGACACAAATCCATATCCTGCACTGCTAGGGATAGATTTGGCCATAGACAATCATACCATTATCAATTTCAAGAAAAGGATCCTATCCTTCGAGGATAATGAAATGAGTGTAGTATCGCCTATTGATCCATTGGAAGGACAGAGGTATGTTGAGCCTGTCTACAATGAGGGACGGGGTGACTATCTTAACCAGATCTACATTGTAACTGCCCTAAAAGAAGATTATATTAATTCGACAATGGATGGGGACTTGATTTGGAAGAGTGCTAGTTCCTGCACATCCAACTCAGGGGAAGCACTAGAGAACTAGAAGAATAGGATACATGAGGTCTCTATGAGAAGGTGCACTAGAGTTACAAGGTTTGTGCAATGAGTGGAGAACGAGCTACGAGAGCTTCCCACCTATGAGTGATTACCTAACCTTGCAACCTTCTTAACTGAATTCGAAGGACTTGTAACAGAGTCACAATGCTTATCAGCATTAGAACATGTGATAAAATCCAATCCTGCTAGATGGTGGGGTACATACAAACAATTCATAACATAATGGCCACAATATAGAACATTGATGGAAGTCATATTCGACAAAGAAGTCACCACCATGAGTCACAAATACACAGGATTGTCGAGCCCTCTCGAACATATAAATTAGTGTTGCACCACATTTGCAAAATACCCACAATAGGAATGGGTCCATCATTTCATTCATACATTGGAAATGACACCTATAAACTGGTATGCCTCTATGGAATTACGACAAGGGACCCAGGATTGGGACAGGCTCGCTAAGCAGTTCATGCACACATTCAAATTTCCTAATGAGAAACCTACAATTGATGTTGTGCTTCAAACAATAAAGGACAAGATATTCACTGAAATCCCTATTGGAGAGGCCAATGCTCACCAGTGCAGTGCAACCATTCAGCAATGGATGGATTTCTACAACTTAGTTGGAGACCCAAATGATGATCCAACTAACATAAACATACCAGAATCAGACGGTACATGTGCAATAGAAGGAACTGGTATTTCAAGTGACCAATTCCTTAAGCCGTTGAATATTAGGAAAGTAAACATTGGATTGCCAAAGAACCCAAAGTTCTCCAATATAGGAGATTATTAGGAAGAAGAGACAATCGCGATGATCACAGACTTGCTACAAGAGTATCATGACCTATTCCCTACCAATTTCTTAGAGATGAAGGGAATAGTCGATGACCTAGGGGAGATGAAAATATCCTTGCGACTAGATGCTAGACCCAGTAAGCAGTGCCCATATAGACTAAATCCAAGATGTAAATAGAAGGTAAAAGTAGAATTGGATCGCATGATCGATGCAGGAATCATTCAACCTATTGAAGAATCATAATGGATTTTCCCTATAGTGATCCAGGATAAGAAAACAATCGATGAAATAAGAATCTGTGTCAACTTGAGGAAGCTGAATGATGCATGCTTAAAAAATCCATTCCCAAAACCATTTACAAGTGAAGTCCTCAAAAGCTTCGATGGCCAAGAGTTGTATTCATTCAGCGATGGCTTCTCGGGCTATCACCAAGTCAGAATCGCGAAGGAATATCACCACAAAATGAACTTCGTCACGGAATGGGGATACTATCAGTATACGGTAATGCCCTTTGGACTCAAGAATGCACCTTCTATTTTTTCTAGAATATTAGTCTCTGCTTTTAAATATTTTATTCATAAATTTCTTGAGGCCTACTTTGATGATTGGACTGTGTTTGGCTTAGTAAAATACCATATTAGGAGTCTGTGCATGATGCTGGGCCGCTGTCTCCAGTATCAGATTGTGGTTTATTCTAAGAAATGTATATTCTATGCACCATTTGGTGTCCTCTTGGGTCATTTCATCTGTTGTGACAGTATCTTGGTCGACCCCACAAAAATTGTGATTATTCTTGACTTACCACCACCTACATCAGTCATGCAACCCAGATTAGTGCTAGGACACACAGGCTACTATAGGAATTTTATCAAAGGATATGTAGCTATCACTGCGCCTATGGAGAAATTTTTGAAAAAATATGTAAAGTTTCAATGGAAAACATATTTCCAGGAAATCTTGGATAAGTTGAAGCAAGCAACGACTATTGCACCAATACTTGTATTTCTTGACTGGAAAAAGGAATTCCATGTGCATTTCGATGTGTCATCTATCGTGCTTGGTATAGTATTGACATAGCTAGGAGAGGGTGCGCTTGACCACCCTATTTCTTTTTCTAGTAGAAAAATGTCAACAACAGAGAAAAACTACACAACGATAGAAAGAGAAGGCCTCGCTATGGTCTATGCGCTTCAGAAGTTCCGAAACTACTTGTTGGGTGGACATTTTCAGATGTGCACTGATCATTCAACACTGAAATACCTAGTCAACAAGCTAGTGTTGGGGGGGAAGATCTGTAGATGGCTTCTCCTATTTCAAGAATTTGACTTTGAGGTCATAGTTAGACCTGGTCGATTAAATGTTGGGCGAGACCATCTGTCATAGATAGAAAGTGGTGAAGAGCCAACCAGCCTAGAAGATAATTTTCCTGATGTGCAACTATTTTCGGTCACCATGATGGAAGATCAAAACAAGGAATTTAATTCCATAGTTGACTTCTTTAGTATAGGCTATGCACCTCTAGGAATCTCTACTAATCAGAAGAAGAACTTGGTCATCAAAGCTGCTGATTATACATTGATTGCAGGACAACTGTACAAGTTGGGCACGAATGAAATACTACTCCGCTGTATTTTTTACTATGAACAACCCTGGATTATGAACGAAGCACATGTTGGTGTCATAGGAGGACACTACACGGGAAAAGAAACTATGTGCAAGATATTGTAGGTAGGATTATGGTGGCCAACCATACACATGGATACTAAAAGCTTCTATAGGCACTACGATATCTGCCATAGAACGGGAAAACCATCATGCCACGATGAGATGTCGCTTGCACCACAAAAAACACTGCAAGCCTTCGACAAATGGCTTGTTGATTTTGTAGGTCCATTTAGTCCTCCAGGGAAAAGGACTAGCACACACTACATTATCACTAGGACAGACTACTTAACTAGATGGGATGAAGCTACACCTGTTAAAGATTGCATCGCTGCAATTGCGACAAAGTTTTTGTTTGAAAATGTAGTCACCAGATTTGGCTGTCCAAAGATACTACTAAGTGACCAAGGTATGCATTTTTTTAATAAAATTATTGTTGAGCTGACTGGAGAGTTTCAGATCCAACATAAGAATATGACACCCTATCTTCCTTAGGAGAATGGAACAGTCAAAGCTTTCAGCAAGATTTTGGAGAATTCATTGACCAAGGAATGCCATGTACACCGAGATGACTAGGATCAGAAAGTCTCAGCTACGCTATGGGTGTATCGCACAACTTGTAAATGACTAACAGGACACACCCCATCCAGAATGGTGTATGGACAGGAAGTTGTTGTGCTAATCAAGTACATTGTGTCGAGCCTACAGATTCCTACACTGACAGAGATGACCAACGGGAATGTTGTCAAACATAGCTTAACACAACTTGTTCAGATGGAAGAAGAATTTTTTTTTTGCAGGATTTCATCAGACATTTAAGAAGAAATGACAGAAATCCTGGCATGATCTCCATATCTGGACCAAACCATTCAAAGTTGGAGGACTCGTGTTGCTATATGATAGCAAGTTTTTCAAACACCCGATCAATTTGAAAACACATTGGCTAGGGCCATACATGATCGTGCATATCACTAATGCCGACGCAGTAAAACTACAGAAATTGGATGGAACTTATGTCACATGAATGGTGAACATGAGTCACTTGAATCCTTACTACAATGGTCATAATATCCCTGGCTAGAGTCTCACTCTGCATGAAAAAAAATGAAAAAAAGAAAGAAACCAAAAGACGTAAATTGTTCTGTCACACGTCTACGGTGGGACCGGCGCAAAGCGCATGGAAAATAAAGAAGCGCAGGAAATAGTGGAGAGTGCATGGAAAAGTAGAAATGATAGGTTGAATGACATTCGACATTAAAGTGTGAATATCCAGCAGAGATCGAGGTAGTTATGACAACTAAGACTCAAAAATTTGACTAGATACAAGGAGAATGGCGGCGTGATTTTTGGTCCCATCAGCCGTCCTTGGCATAACTACCATAACTGTGCTAATAGGTACAACCCACAAATTGAGTAGCAGATTTAATGAAGAACACATCAGCCGAGAATCCCATGTGATCGATAAGACCTCGACCTCCCATTGAATGATGACTGAAGGACACATAGGCATGTATAAATACAAGGATTCACCATTAAACAAGCTTTTACACACATAGAGTGAGCAGAGAGAACTAGTGTCGAGAGTTTGTAGAGCCAAATCCAGTCACACAGTAAGCCGAAACCCATGGTAATAGAGATCCCCAGTGATAGCGAGCTATCTGATGCCACTGTTATCTCAGGTTGCCCCATTGAGGAAGAGATAGAATCTCCTGAGATACAACAACCAGAGCAGCAACCAGAAATCGATTCAATGGCACGAATAAGGAAGCAACTTGGTCCCATAGATGCTCCTGCCAATATGCTAACCCCTAGTTCATTCCCTGTGCAGAACTCAATTTAGAGACCGCCAGTTGTAGCTATGCAACCAATTAGAGAGATGAGATAGGTTGGAGAGAGAATGACTAGAGAGTCATCCCAACCAGAAACGACCCAAAAATGGAAGGCTAAGGCCGTTCTCGACGATGTCCATGAAGCACCATTAGAGGAAGATCTAGAGGAAGAGGCCCTCATGGACGAGGACTCACCACCTCGCAAATATGTGGATGCTGGGAGGTAAGAATAAGACTTCCCACACTATGTTCGGCCCAAGAAATTTGGTGCGGAGGAGTTGCCACTTCCAAAGAAAACGTCCACAGTTTTAGTCTCACCCCAAATCCCTAACGATGTACCACTGCTACTGAATCTAATAGCAAAGATCACCAGGTTGATGTTTGAATATTCTAACACTCGCCTATAGTTTGGATTGGAAATAAGAAATTGCATGGTTACAATTCAAGGCAGACCGACTTAGGTGCAGGCCTTAGTACCGATGTAGTGGGATACCGGCGTCACCAATGCAGGACTGTTGGACTTGCTATTTATGCCGCATTTCAGCCATAGTCTATAGGTTAGTACATATGTGAAATGACTTCTGGTCTATTTCCATAGAGGATTCCTATGGTTTGATCAATCATACCCAGTCACTATGGACCTCATTGCTTCAATCATAGGTCTGCCAAAGACAGGAAAAGACTTCGTATTGTATTTAAACCATAAATACACCACCAAGATGAAGTAGAAGTATAATGCATGGGGAGGGGATTTTGGATTTCCCCTATTGAGGACAACATAGTTCAATTCACCACAAAGCTCCTCTCTTGTAAACTATTGTGCAAGATGAGGCCAAATCAATGTACTGCTGGAGCAGTAGAGCTTGTAGAATTGTGTGGACAAGGAGTTATTTTCAATTGGTCACAGTTTCTACTCAATGAACTGATAGATGATGCATAGCAGGAACAGGAGGAGCCTAATAAAAAATTCCACTACTCCTATCTGCTCATCTTGATATCGTTCATTCTGTGGTCCGATCCACCGGACTACCAGCAAATGGTTGTTCTGCTACTTTTCCTTGGTGCAAAGTATCAAAAATTATGGGAAAGGAAGAAGAACAAGGCCTGCCAGATGGATAATAACATCGAGTTTTTTCTGCATGCCGAAGCATTGCACGATGTCATCAAGAGAATCCACAGAATATGGTGCACGATAGTGCACAAGTATGCCGCCTTCATAAATTTTCAGGCTTGTGCACATAATATGATTTTGGAGCCGAAGAATGACCCTGTGAAACAAGATCACAATGCAATATTCATGATCACTGACACCGAGGTGGACACCATTATCAAAGAATGGTCGAATGAATGGTTAGACCCACTGGTAGAGCTGCTGCCTGAAGAACAACACCATGAAGACCCACCGACAAACCAAGGAAATGGTCAGTAAAATGACCAAGGAAACAATGGAGGAGATGGTCAGGATAATCAGTCGCAAGAAGAGGAAAAGGAAGATAATAATGATGGCTTTGATCATAGTGATTCATAGAGCACATAGAGTTAGGAGAATGTCCAAACCCAAGAGAAAAAACAACAGCAAGGACGGGAGATGGTGCATAAAAAGAGGAAATCCAGCAAAATAGCTAACACGAATACCTTGACTAAGGGGGGTATCTGTGCCCTAACAAAATTTGTAGCTGAGGTCACCAAGGACAACCTCACCATTCTAAATATGCAGCAAGTAAGCATAGCTGGTCAAGTTGGGAACCTCCTTACTAAGTTGGTAGACACCATTAATGAGGTCAAAGCCACTATTGAGGCAGAGATATATGGCATGGATCCCAGTGTTCCATTCATCACACTAGAGCTAGTGCCTCCCATCAAAGTACAAATCTGTGGGAATGCACTGGAAATAGGGATGTAGAGGAGTGCATTTCATGATGTTGTCAAGGATTTTGACACAATGTAGATCGACTTCTACAAGCAATCCTTGAGTGAAGTCTATAACTTGAAACAGGCAGCTGCAACAGAGGTATGACTGTGGGAGAATGTTGTTGCATATCAGGAAACAAAACATCAAAGGAAGGTGAAGGCACGCAAGTCCCTCCTTAAAGAAAAAGAATGAGAAATTGAGGTTGATGAGAAAACTCAATAGGATTTGAACCCAAAATCCGATAACATCCAATGTATCGTACGGATGTGTCAGACAGCAATGATGAAAAGTACTGAGCCTTTTGAATTATTTTAGTGCTGTCAAATATCTAACACTAGGGCATAGGTTTTTCGATGGATATGTTGTCAGATTTCTGACACTAGCTCGTGGGGTTTTTGATGGCTATGTTTTGGATGTCTGACACTAGTTCGTAGGTTTTTTGACGGGTATGTTGTCAGATATCTGACAGTAGTTCGTATGTTTTTTTGAAATAAAATAATGTCATATTTCAAATTGTTTGTCCCATATTTCCAACGGTAACTATGTTCAGGTCTTCAGATATTTGATGACTGTGCAATTATAAATTTAAACATTCCCACATGTTTGCTATAGAAGCAACGGAGAATTTGTGAAAATTATTTATTCCTTGACGGACGGTTTCAGGAATTGTTTTATTCTTCAACAGGCAGTTCGGGGAAATTTTTTTTCTTCGACAAACAATTTGTCAAGATTTTTTATTCTGTGAAAAAACTTCGTTTGAGAAAATTATGATGTGTGGAACTTGATTTTTTAACATTGTCGATAGTATTCATTCACAAAGTTTGTGACAAAATGTCAAATAGAAATTTTCCTGATCCAAAGGAAAATAACCGACAATTTCTTGCTAGACTATGGGATGCAGCGAAACAAAGGGGTGATGGAAAATGTTATTGTCTGTGTACTCAATATAGGGGATTGAAGAGGAGAATAATATGGATCTCAATAGCCACAAAACATTGCAGGGAACATGGACGTGCTGCGGGGGGGAATGAATATCGTCCATTTGTACGTTTAGCATTATAAAGTTTTTTATATTCTTTGCTTTGGTAAATGTATGTATTATTTTTATATTTCCTATATTAATGTATATCTATTGATGTTTCCATGTATTTATAAAGGAAAGACACCCTACATCATATTGTCCAGAGGAAGTGCTTTCAGAACAAGTTCTGGATTAGGATCATGGAGCATCTATATTTAATGGAGAACAAGTGAATGATCATATTGAACAAGATGATCATACTGATAATGTAGTTGAAGATGATGGTACAAATACATTGAACCATGATTCATTTATTTTTAGAATAGATGATGGCGATGACGATGATAATGAAAATGATGATGTCTTTGACGATCTTCATGATATACCTCTTCTCGATAAGGCATATGAACCCCTTTATGAAGGCTCCAAAACATATCTTCTCTCTACTGTATTGTTGATAATGAACTTGAAGGTTATGAATGGTCTTTCAAACATTGCAATCACATAGATGCTAAGGTATGTAAAATAATCCATCACATATATAGGATCGTGATAAAGTTTATTTGTATTCCTCTAATAATTGTATTGTTAACTCATTATTGATCATCATATGGATGAAGCGTGTTTCATTAATATTATTTATTTATTACATTAACTATATTTTAATTTTTTTCCCTGTAGCTTGATAGCTGAATTTTTGTTACCACCATCAAATATTTTACCTCGCACATATCAATATTTATCTTCCATCATGAAAGATATTGGAATGCATTATGAAGCAATTCACGCATGCCTCGATGTCCATGTTATATATTATAATCAGCATGAATTTGCAACATAATGTCTAGAATGTCATGTAAGTAGATATCGAATAGATAAAGTAACAAAAAATTTGCCTCAGAAGGTTCTTCATTATATTCCCATCATTCCATGTTTGCAACGACTGTTCAAGTGCAAAAACATAGCACAATTTATGGATTACCATGCCAGGAATAGAAGTCAAGATGATGTTATCTGAATGCCTACACATGGTTATGCTTTTAGAGATATGGAGGAAAAGTGGCCTCACTTTAAAGAAGAACCACGCAATCTTAGGATTTCTTTGGCAGCAGATGGTGTTAATCCATTTGCATAGATGAAATTCATTTACACGGTGTGGCCTATTTTTGTTATCAACAATAACATTCCTCCATGGTTGTTAATAAAGAGCGAGCACATAATGTTGTCGATGATTATTCCAGGTTTTTTGTGTCTACAACTGTTTTATTTCTAATGTAGTTGTGGCATCTCATTTGTCATATTATGTTTCCTAATTTCATATATATATATATTATTTTACTCTTGTGCATGGTTTATATATCTTAATGGTTCTCATAATGATATATTTTATATGTACTTCAAATCAATCAGGTAAGTTCCAAGTCAAAAATATGAATGTATATATTGAGCCTCTTATAGATGATCTACCGAAGTTATGGAATAGCATCACTATGTATGATGTATATAGACCAATATGACAAAGGCAATTTAAATTCCATGCAATGGTTGTATGGACAATACACGATGCCCCTGGGTTAACTTCATTTTGTGGTTTGTATTTTTAAGTTCCACTTTAATCGCATTTAATTATATGGAGTAGTTAGAATAGTTATATATGATTATAATTGACATAGATATTCCATATCTAAATATTGTAGGTCTTCAGACAAAGGGTAAATTTGCATGTCTAGTTTGTGGTCCTAAAATAAAAACTCGTCACTCAAAAATCTTAAGAAAGGACATGTTTGATGAGTATAGGAATTTCCTCTCTAAGAATCACAAGTATAGAACAACTGAAAAAAATATTTTCAATGGGAAGTAGGAGATTGCATTAAAACCACGGAGAATGACACCTCACATTTGGAAGATGCAATACAATAGAAATCGTCATCATGGTATGTATGGATCATCATATATGAATTGTTATGTATTTTAATTTTATTGTGAGTTGTTTACTGTAGTGGCCATATTTTATTTATGATGTAATTTATTTATATACTAATATTCATGATGTCCATAGTGATCATGAAGGCATTAATGGGCTTCCAAGAGGAATGAAAAGTTATCCTATTCAATTCAATAGGTTTCCCTACTATGAGCACCTACAAATTGCTCATTTGTTTGATACAATGCATATTGGAAAGAATGTTACTGAAACATTATGGTGACTACTAGAGCTAAGGAGGGAGAAAGATAAAGTTGTGAAAGCTTGCAAGGACATCCAAGAAAGAAACCATGCAATGAAAGACATCATCCAATTTCATAGCAACAGAGACCAAGTTAATATAAAATCAATTCCATGGATGTTTACAAAGAAGCAAAGCAATGTTGTCAAAGAAGTAATGCAGAAAATTAAATTTCCCACTGGATTTTGTGCAAACTTGAAGAATATCATAACAAAAAAAGGTGATTTTGCAAGGGTCAAAACACATGATTGGCATGTCTTCATCAATGTAATTATTATTGTTATGTCCATATATATATATATTTTTTTCATTTTATTGTGTATAATTTTTTCTTGTTTGTATACTCTTTGCTTAATAAATTGTGTGGTTTGTATATTGATAGAGTATGTTCTACCTCTCTCTCTCCCAGACAACTTAGAAAATAGTGTCAAACAAGTTATATATAATCTTGGTAAATACATGAGGTAACTAGCGATTACTTGCATGTGCTTAGTGTTTCTTTAATTCTACGTATAATTTATATTTGTTTTTTGTGCACTATTTCATCATATGTAATTTAATGTTTTTTTTTGTTAAATATTTGTTATTGGTTTGTGTCACTTGTAGATGGTTGACATCTAAATAAATCCATAAAGAAGATATAAAGTATTGGAGGAGAGAAATTTCTCATCTCATGTATGAAATGCAGAAGCATCTACCTTCGACATTTTTCAATGCACATGAGCACTACCTCATACACCAAGTTTAGGAGATTGAGTTGTGTGGACCTGTGCACTCAAGGTCCATGTGGATGGTTGAGAGGAACTTGAAATTTATGAAGGGTTTGGTGAGACAACGAGCACATGCTGAGGGTTCTATGATGTAAGGATATATGGTATACCAAAACATGTTGTATGTTAGTGAATATCTTCCTATTTTAGCATCAAATCTCAATTTACGTCGCATTTGTGATTCAGACTCCAATAAAAAATTTGAAGGGGAGCACTTGAAGGGGAAAGGTAGATTGAGGAAGGTGAAAGGTAATTATTAGCTAATGGATGTTTATTATATTGTTCATATTCTAATTTCATTTTCTAGTTACTGCATCAATTAATAGAATATACTTTGTTCAGGATATTTACACTTGTCTTTCATTTTAATGGTTATTGTCATCAAGCAGCTGGTCGAGAATGGGATCCAATTCGTTTATACATCACAAACAATATTGACTGGATGAAGGTATGGATTGAATGATGTGAACAATCGGGTCATGGAATATCATGGTGTTGTGCCCCCACTCAACAGCCTTCTAAAATCATTATTTCATCGAACAAAATCCCATTTTGTTTGATGAAATGTTTAAATTTTAAAAGGGATAAATTTGGCTACTGAAAGGAGGATTTTTCCTTGGCTACTGATTTATTGAAGTCAACATTTTTTTTTGAGCAACCTTGCAAGTTATGTTGGATCGATGAAATTGCTGTCTCTGAGTTACTGGTCTGGATGAATTTTGACTAGGAAGATTGATTTATGAGTATTCATGGTCTTTATGCTTGTTGTTGTTTATTCTAGTTTTGCATGTTCCTTGGAATATTAGACAATGGTTTAGTCGATTTCATGGTTATAAGTATTAATAAGGTTGTGTTACCATATTTTTCATCCCAAGTAGGGTGATGGTGATTAAAGTTTTGATCCTTGTGACTATGCTATAGCTTGGATACATGATTTGAACGCCATATCCTAAAGTTTGCTAACCATTATTTACACTGGTATTAATTTATATGTGATGATATTCAAAGGTTCAGTATTGAATCATATTATTCTTCACCACCTTTGATGAATGGGTCGAACGTAGGGTTGAGAACGCATATATTATGGTTTTATCGCGAATGATCTATGGCACGAGTCTCACTCATCACGAATTCAGAGTGTTATTATGACACTCGTACTTACCCTGCTGTCCACGTCTCAGCTCTCGTACATATTCCTTGTCGTGGCTGTTTACCAGTGGAGCACCTGTTATTATGTACAACTCGAGCTTTCCTGTCATTTAATTCAGGCTGGATTGAGATAACATTAGTCTTTCAGGGTTTCAACCGTCATTTGCGTTCAGCACTCCTAGTAGTGATGGCTCTGCTCATGCTGAACCCGCAGGGGTTTCGTCTCCATTCATGTATGGCTTATCCTGTGTATTATTTACTACTGCTGAGTCTCGGTTCCAAGTCCTCTCAACCTGCTCTTTTGTCGTTAATCCGGTGGTGGCATGTATTCTGTGCATGGTTTAGCATCTATAAACAATCAGTAATGGCCCCTGTTGTGAGAGTCGAACCCTATGAGTTAGCCCTGTTGAATTCGAACCCTGGGCTTTTGCAAAAGGTCAAAGATGTCGGGTGGCTGCCATTCCTTGAGAAGTTCTCTGATTCTAATCCAGAGGTCACCAGAGTATTCGCTTTGTCCCTGGTAAACTATCAAGCCGAAGTTGGAGACTTATGCTTCCGGGTTGATGAGAATTCGATTGCAAATGCAACAGGTCTGCCTCTGTCTGGCCAAAAGTGGTTTAAGTATCAGAGAATGGAGATTACAGAATGGAGGAGTCTATTAAAGAACCCGGCGCAAGAGGTTTCCTTTCGGACAGGAGTTGCAAGTAAGTATTTCCTCAAATAATGGCGACCAGTGCTTGAGTTAATTCATAGGTATTTAACCTGTGAAGGTCGGTTGTCCTCGGCCTATGTATACCACCTTCGTTTGATGGCTGATTTCATAGGATTTCCCAACAACCTCCCTTACTATCTTCTACACAGTTTGTTTAAAATGTCAAATGCTATAAAAAAGGGACCAAAACATGTAAGCCATAGTTTGTTTCACCACGGGCTTGTCCGTATGTTGATTGAGAATGAACTAATGAAGTCTGGTCGCTCATGGGAGCAGTTCTTAGAATCGAATGGTTTTTCAGGGTTTTGTCATTGTATGTTTGACAGTCCAGGTGACTGTAGCAAACATAAAAATTCAGGTTTGGCTTCTCTGAGAAAACCTGCATCAAACCCTAGCCTTAAGAGTGCCGAACCCTCTCCAGCACCTAAGGGTGATCCAATGAACTCTCCTCATACATTTCCAGACTCTAGGCGTGCAAAGAAGGCCTCACCCCTGTCACCCGTCACTCCATCAAACGGTAGCGACAGAGTTGGAGATCGTCGAGGAAATCTACCTAGGTCCAAGTTGGTTAGAAGGCTAACCAGGAGCATGACGAAAGCCAGGATGGCGCAAAACCCTGTGAATGTTAAGCTTCTAGTCGAAACTGTTGTAATTGATGAAGAGGAAATCAGTACTCCTTTACCTGTTAACAATGAGGCGATTCATTGTGATGTCGATATTGATCTAGCTGGACAAAATCACCCCGTAACTGTTGAAGGCATCTCTGAAAATCCTTCGCTGTCTGAAGAATTTCAGCCTGTTCGGCTTGATATAGATATCACTCTTGATCGTGATAGTCCTTCAACAATGGATAAGAAAGTTCAGGAAGTCCTAGTTGATTGTACGACTGATTCAATTGTAAAAGAAAATCCTGTTAAAACAGCTTCAGCTGTGTCGCCTAGAATTGGGGAAACTATTCACCCTATGTTCATTAGTTGTCTGTTAGACAAGGTTCACCGAATGGAAGATAAGATGAACTAAATAGTAGCGAGTCAAGACTTATTGAGAGTTGATAATGAGGGTTTAAAAGTAAAAGTCGACGAGAGCAATCAGCATCTTTCACGATTAAGGAATCACAAAAACAAACTTATAAGGAGAGTCCTTAAATTGCAGGATGCGGATGAGAAAAGTGAGGAAAAGCTGCGTGGGCTCAATGCTCAGATCGCTTTAATGCAGTTTAAAGCTCCTTCACCAAGTCAATCTAGCGGAGTTAACATTCAGGTTTTCAATGCCCCAGTCGGTCTGTAGTGTTTGGTGATATGTTATTTAATTGATTAAGTTCAGGTACTAGTTTATTTTGAATTTATTTGTTGATGATTTTGTTTGTTATTATTTTAATTATGTTTTGATTATAATTCCTGTATGTGGTATTGCAGATAGTAATATCTTTTTCCCCGATTTTGAGGATTTCAGTTATGTTGGCGATCCCTGTATTTCTGGAGACAAATCGATTTTGGGAGGATTGCTTTACAGGTGCCACTCTTTGGTTTTCGATCCCATGTGATGGATGGAATAGTTATGTGTTGGTTGAAAAATGCCATGTTCCACTTGTCGTTTTTATTTGATATTAGTTAGGGATCGCAATCTTGTTTATTAGCTTCTGATAATGTATTTTGGGAAAACTCAAGATGTATTTAAAGGGCTGATAGTGAACATTAGGGATGTCGATACTTTGGGGAAGCAAGGACAAAATTGCTGGCTCGTTCTATTTGAGCTCCTAGGCAGTTACCTGTCAGTTCTTATGATGTTTGGGCTGGTGATGTTTTACACACATTTACAGTTTTAAAACTTTTTATGTGTCTTATAATATCTATTCAGTTTTGATATCTGCTTTCCTATATTATTATGTTTGTTATAATTTCCTTTGTTGAATTGTGCGAATATAATTTGTCAGGTATCGGTTGTTCCTGTTTTTAACTGTGTTGGTATATCATATTATGTAGTTAATAATTGATATTATTATTACATAATGTGTAATGAGGCTTGTATGATTTGCAATATTTGAATTTCTTTAAATATTAGCAAATGTTTACGTACAGTGCTTTTATCAACAACAGTTGGCCGCAGGTTAAATTAATTTTTGCTCCTGATCAGGATAGGTATTAAATTAGAATTATACTCTATTCAGTTTTTGTCTTTGTACTATCTAAAAAACCCTGTGGAGTTAGATCTTTTTCATTAATTATTTTCAGTTTATCCTTTTATGTAATTACTGTACATCTGTACATAAATATAACATGATTTTGTAAGTATATGAATCCTGTACAGATTTAGGTCTTACTTATGTATTTAGAGTTAATGGTTTGGAGTAATTTAACTTAACAGTTTTCAGTTCTTGTAATATATAACTTAGGTCAACTTTTGTAATTATAAGAATAGGATCGACACTAACTATCAGTAGCATTAATCGTAAGCATTAGTCTTCTAGGATCCCAGGCCAACAGAGCCTTTAAACCTGTTGGGAGCAGCTATTCCAAACAGCTTGGAGCCTATTCTAAGGGTCCCGGACTGGGTCGTTTTCCCCCGTTGCGGGCTTAGTCAAATACGCCCGTCAACAATGGCGCTAGAAGGAGGGCCGATCAACAAGAAGGCCATTTTGAGTTGGTTGATTTTTTATTTGATTTGATTTATTTTTTATTTTGAAATGGCTAATATAATTGATTTAGATCATGCTTTCAGTTTTCATACATCTGGTGAAAGTTTTTCTCCAAAGATGTCTAATTTATTGCGAAGACAGAGCTTCAATGGAGAAGGTAAGAAGTCTGCCTCTCATCATCTTTCAGATTTTAATTCTTTTTGTGATTATATAGATTTATTTGATGAGGTTGAGAAATGCAGACTTTTTGCAGCTACTTTCACAGGAAGAATCCTGATTTGGTTTAAGTTCTTGCCAGCAAAATCCATTCATTCATGGGAACATTTCACACAGTTATTTCTTGATGATCATGAGGATTATAACTCTAAGAAACTTGAACTTGAGATAGGAAATCTTCGTAGACATAAAGATGAATCTCTTTGTGATTTCTCTTCCAGATTAATGTTAATATGTTGCAGGTTTCGTGAAGAATACCAGCTTTCCGAAAAGGACATAATGAATTGGTTTCTTTGGCTTATCTCTCTCTCTGATTTTCATGATTTGGAAAAGAATGAAAATTCTGCAATAGATAGCATGCATGTTAGTTCATTAGTTGAAGTTGATATAGAATCTATTCTTCCTAATTCTACGGCTGAAAATGAAATTATTGAAAATGGACAAATCATAGAATTTGATGATGTGCAAATTCAAGAACAAGAGAAAAGGGATGATGATTCAACTCTTACATTAAGCGATAATTTCGAAACTCTTGTTGTTCACAGGATAATGGAAGATAAACCAAAAATTCTTAATTCTTCAACTGAATGTGTTAATGATAATATAATTTAATTATCTTCCTTTCATGATGAGTTAGTTCCTTTTATTTCTTCACAAAATTCATTAGATCAGAGTTTTGTTAATGATGCTTCGATTAAAGCAGTCAATGAAACAAATTATAGCAACAGAGAAGCATTTGCCTTTTTATACTCTGACTCTTACTACTCTTTGTATCCGGATGTGTTTGCTGATCATAGACTACATTTACATGTTAATGATTTTCTAAAGAATTCTTCATTATGGTCAGATTTTGATAGGATACAAAGAAATACATTTTTTGAACATGAAGGATATTTTGAGATCCATTCTGATTTATTTCAAATTTGTCATGAAGAAGATCAAATTTTTTCTATTATCGTTACTCATCAGACTCATGCATGTTCATCCATTTTATCTTTACTCAGTAAGGATGTTGATTCAATCTGTGATATTGAAAAGGATGCACAATTGAAAATTAATTTTCCTCAGTACAACATGATATACATATCTGAAGATAATGTCATCAAT
>LPNX010888058.1:708909-716409 GCA_001517045.1 Pseudotsuga menziesii
TAACATAAGTATTAAAGCTGAAAATGAGACGGCCACGAACGTATACAAGGATGTATTCTTTACCCTCTCTCATTTTTTGTTTTGAAAAAAAAAACATTCATGTCTCAGTCATATTCTTAATTGTAAAATTATATAACTTTTATATAGAATGTTTTGAATGAAAACTTTTGATCTCATGACTGCAAAACGTTAGTTGAACTTGTAGAAGTCTTCTTTATTTCTTTCTAATAAAGACCTTGTTAAATCAAATTTCTCACAATTTATTAAGCTAGCACTATCATCACTAACTTTTCTTTAAGTTAGTTGTATAGTTGAAGAACTTTGATCTACATTTGGTCTTAGTTATTGTTAATAAACAAACATTGGAAGGTGAGGTTGATGACCTTCCAGTAAATGGTCACTTAATCAAGAGATACTTCTGTTGATCCTCCTCAAGGGATCATCCTGTATATATCACTGGTGTGGTGTGCTTGTTTGAACGATTTTATTGCATTTGGTCTGTGAGTCTTTCACTTTTTATTTCTTGTGTTTTTTTTTTTTTGTGTGATCTGAACTTGATATGATTATCAAATCCCAGAACTGATGACTAAATTCAATTTCTGAAATTTACCTGAAAATCATGTACAGAGGCATTATTTTTCTGAAAACTGTCATTCTGTTTTACTCTCCAAACAGAGAAGAAAATTCCATTTTTCTGGATATTACCAGCAAATTTTAACACATGTTAATTCCTTATATCAGTTTCTGCAAAGTTCTGTCTGAGGAGATTAGAGTAGTGTTTGGTAAGGTCATCTATTAAATCTCTTACGCCATCCCTTCTCGTAAAGAGGAGCAGACTCGCCTCCCTTCCTGCTAAGATAATCTCTCTTGGGATTAATTTTAATTACGTTCTGGACAAAGATAGACTTGAACAGTCGAAAATATGTCTGAAGGACAGAAGGTCTCATCACGAGCCGGTCTGTTTAGGATCATAAGCTTACATACAGTAGCATTGTCATCTCCGGTTACCAAGCCTGGGCAATGACCCTTAGACATAAAACTCTGAGGGGTGAAAGGTCTCATCATGAGCCGGTTCATTCTACTGGCATGTAGGTTGGTGACTGACATGATTACTTTCGGGTTATCAAGCCTGAATCATGGCCTTCGTGACTAATGAAACAAATCAAAAGAAAACAGAAAGTGAATGGTAACAGTTTATCTTGCCCAGAATTGTAAACTTTTCCCTAGCAGGTTGGATACTGGCAGTTTGTGGGTTTTGAAGCAACCCTGTCGAGGCTATGGACGCCTGCTGGCAGCAGGGCTATGCTTGTGGTATTGTGATTTTATCTTTTAAGACTGAACCATTCGCTGTTCTACTTTTAAGGACTGACTTTTGTTAGAAATCTGATGTTTGACAAATAAATAAATGAAATTATAATCCGTTGGTAATGTTTAGAACTGTGAAATTTTTGAATCTGGTTGAGATGTTAAAGCAGTGTTATCTGTGCAATGAATCATGTTAAGAGTTTAATTCCTTTGCTTGCATGATTTCAGATAAATGAACAGAGATAACTGTTTCATCCAGCAAGTCGCCATCTGTTGTGCCCCCGCTCAACAGCCTTCTAAAATCATTATTTCATCGAACAAAATCCCATTTTGTTTAATGAAATGTTTAAATTTTAAAAGGGATAAATTCGGCTACTGAAAGGAGGATTTTTCCTTGGCTACTGATTTATTGAAGTCAACATTTTTTTTTGAGCAACCTTGCAAGTTATGTTGGATCGATGAAATTGCTGTCTCTGAGTTACTGGTCTGGATGAATTTTTACTAGGAAGATTGATTTATGAGTATTCATGGTCTTTATGCTTGCTGTTGTTTATTCTAGTTTTGCATGTTCCTTGGAATATTAGACAATGGTTTAGTCGATTTCATGGTTATAAGTATTAATAAGGTTGTGTTACCATAGTTTTCATCCCAAGTAGGGTGATGGTGATTAAAGTTTTGATCCTTGTGACTATGCTATAGCTTGGATACATGATTCGAACACCATATCCTAAAGTTTGTTAACCATTATTTGCATTGGTATTAATTTATATGTGATGATATTCAAAGGTTCAGTATTGAATCATATTATTCTTTGCCACCTTTGATGAATGGGTCGAACGTAGGGTTGAGAACGCATATATTATGGTTTTATCGCGAATGATCTATGGCACGAGTCTCACTCATCACGAATTCAGAGTGTTATTATGACACTCGTACTTACCCTGCTGTCCACGTCTCAGCTCTCGTACCTATTCCTTGTCGTGGCTGTTTACCAGTGGAGCACCTATTATTATGTACAACTCGAGCTTTCCTGTCATTTAATTCAGGCTGGATTGAGATAACATTAGTCTTTCAGGGTTTCAACCGTCATTTGCGTTCAGCACTCCTAGTAGTGATGGCTCTGATCATGCCGAACCCGCAGGGGTTTCGTCTCCATTCACGTATGGCTTATCCTGTGTATTATTTACTACTGCTGAGTCTCAGTTCCAAGTCCTCTCAACCTGCTCTTCTGTCGTTAATCCGGTGGTGGCATGTATTCTGTGCATGGTTTCGCGTCCATAAACAATCAGTAATGGCCCCTGTTGTGAGAGTCGAACCCTATGAGTTAGCCCTGTTGAATTCGAACCCTGGGATTTTGCAAAAGGTCAAAGATGTCGGGTGGCTGCCATTCCTTGAGAAGTTCTCTGATTCTAATACAGAGGTCACCAGAGTATTCGCTTTGTCCCTGGTAAACTATCAAGCCGAAGTTGGAGATTTATGCTTCCGGGTTGATGAGAATTCGATTGCAAATGCAACAGGTCTACCTCTGTCTGGACAAAAGTGGTTTAAGTATCAGAGAATGGAGATTATAGAATGGAGGAGTCTATTAAAGAACCCGGCGCAAGAGGTTTCCTTTCGGATAGGAGTTGCAAGTAAGTATTTCCTCAAAGAATGGCGACCAGTGCTTGAGTTAATTCAAAGGTATTTAACCTGTGAAGGTCGGTTGTCCTCGGCCTATGTATACCACCGTCATTTGATGGCTGCTTTCATAGGATTTCCCATCAACCTCCCTTACTATCTTCTACACAGTTTGTTTAAAATGTCAAACGCTATAAAAAAGGGACCAAAACATGTAAGCCACAGTTTGTTTCACCACGGGCTTGTCCGTATGTTGATTGAGAATGAACTAATGAAGTCTGGTCGCTCATGGGAGCAGTTCTTAGGATCGAATGGTTTTTCAGGGTTTTGTCATTGTATGTTTGACAGTCCAGGTGACTGTAGCAAACATAAAAATTCAGGTTTGGCTTCTCTGAGCAAACCTGCATCAAACCCTAGCCTTAAGAGTGCCGAACCCTCTCGAGCACCTAAGGGTGATCCAATGAACTCTCCTCATACATTTCCAGACTCTAGGCGTGCAAAGAAGGCCTCACCCCTGTCACCCGTCACTACATCAAACGATAGCGACAGAGTTGGAGATCGTCGAGGAAATCTACCTAGGTCCAAGTTGGTTAGAAGGCTAACCAGGAGCATGACGAAAGCCAGGATGGCGCAAAACCCTATGAATGTTAAGCTTCCAGTCGAAACTGTTGTAATTGATGAAGAGGAAATCAGTACTCCTTTACCTGTTAACGATGAGGTGATTCATTGTGATGTCGATATTGATCTAGCTGGACAAAATCACCCCGTAACTGTTGAAGGCATCTCTGAAAATCCTTCGCTGTTTGAAGAAGTTCAGCCTGTTCGGCTTGATATAGATATCACTCTTGATCGTGATAGTCCTTCAACAGTGGATAAGAAAGTTCAGGAAGTCCTAGTTGATTGTACGACTGATTCAGTTGTAAAAGAAAATCCTGTTAAAACAGCTTCAGCTGTTTCGCCTAGAATTGGGGAAACTATTCACCCTATGTTCATTAGTTGTCTGTTAGACAAGGTTCGCCGAATGGAAGATAAGATGAACGAAATAGTAGCGAGTCGAGACTTATTGAGAGTTGATAATGAGGGTTTAAAAGTAAAAGTCGACGAGAGCAATCAGCATCTTTCACGATTAAGGAATCACAAAAACAAACTTATAAGGAGAGTCCTTAAATTGCAGGATGCGAATGAGAAAAGTGAGGAAAAGCTGCGTGGGCTCAATGCTCAGATCGCTTTAATGCAGTTTAGAGCTCCTTCACCAAGTCAATCTAGCGGAGTTAACATTCAGGTTTTCAATGCCCCAGTCAGTCTGTAGTGTTTGGTGATATGTTATTTAATTGATCAAGTTCAGGTACTAGTTTATTTCGAATTTATTTGTTGATGATTTTGTTTGTTATTATTTTAATTATGTTTTGATTATAATTCCTGTATGTGGTATTGCAGATAGTAATATCTTTTTCCCCGATTTTGAGGATTTCAGTTATGTTGGCGATCCCTGTATTTCTGGAGACAAATCGATTTTGGGAGGATTGCTTTACAGGTGCCACTCTTTGGTTTTCGATCCCATGTGATGGATGGAATAGTTATGCGTTGGTTGAAAAACGACATGTTCCACTTGTCGTTTTTATTTGATATTAGTTAGGGATCGCAATCTTGTTTATTAGCTTCTAATAATGTATTTTGGGAAAACTCAAGATGTATTTAAAGGGCTGATAGTGAACATTAGGGATGTCGATACTTTGGGGAAGCAAGGACAAAATTACTGGCTCATTCTATTTGAGCTCCTAGGCAGTTACCTGTCAGTTGTTATGATGTTTGGGCTGGTGATGTTTTACACACATTTACAGTTTTAAAACTTTTTATGTGTCTTATAATATCTATTCAGTTTTGATATCTGCTTTCCTATATTATTATGTTTGTTATAATTTCCTTTGTTGAATTGTGTGAATATAATTTGTCAGGTATCGGCTGTTCCTGTTTTTAACTGTGTTGGTATATCATATTATGTAGTTAATAATTGATATTATTATTACGTAATGTGTAATGAGGCTTGTATGATTTTCAATATTTGAATTTCTTTAAATATTAGCAAATGTTTACGTACAGTGCTTTTATCAACACCAGTTGGCTGCAGGTTAAATTAATTTTTGCTCCTGATCAGGATAGGTATTAAATTAGAATTATACTCTATTCAGTTTTTGTCTTTGTACTATCTAAATAACCCTGTGGAGTTAGATCTTTTTCATTAATTATTTTTAGTTTATCCTTTTATGTAATTACTGTACATCTGTACATAAATATAACATGATTTTGTAAGTATATGAATACTGTATAGATTTAGGTCTTACTTATGTATTTAGAGTTAATGGTTTGGAGTAATTTAACTTAACAGTTTTCAGTTCTTGTAATATATAACTTAGGTCAACTTTTGTAATTATAAGAATAGGATCGACACTAACTATCAGTAGCATTAATCGTAAGCATTAGTCTTCTAGGATCCCAGGCCAACAGAGCCTTTAAACCTGTTGGGAGTGGCTATTCCAAATAGCTTGGAGCCTGTTCTAAGGGTCCCGGACTGGGTCGTTTCCCCCCGTTGCGGGCTTAGTCAAATACGCCTGTCAACACATGGGAAGGTGTGGCTTCATTGGTAAAAGAAGCACAATGCAATGGAGATGGAAATCTAACAAAAAGGAAAATCGATTTAGCATATGGTTTAGAAGATAAAATGGCAAGCATATTAATAAATCCCTCTAATTATTTTATTTTTCAACTTACATTTTGATGTACATGTTGTTCTTTTCCATGTATTGCTGCATAACTACTAAATTGTTGTGTAATCTTTTCGTGTATTGCTTATTGCAGGTAAAACACCATAAGGCTATGGTCTGTAATGGTGGTAGATATCAGATCAAAAAAATGGATGAAACAAAGAAAACATAAGATTTTGGGATATCTGTAGTCTTTGAGGTGACCAATGTTTCATCTAGAAGTGACAGACATCCAAAAGTCTCAAAAAATCGATACTATGGGTATTTGGAAGATATTATACAATGTGAATTTAAATCCTTTAAGGTAGTTCTATTCGTTGTCAAATGGTACAGGTTGCGATTGAATCAACGTGATCTCGATAGAACTATTATTGAAGATGATAATGGATTTACCATGGTAAATACAACATTTTTTGAGCTAGGAATAGATCCCTATGTTCTTCCAAGGCAATGTGAACATGTATTTTACTCGGAGGTTCCAGGTAAAGCAGACCGGTCATTTGTTGTGAGACATGATCCAAGGGGAAGGCTAGTAAAGTATAACCTAGATGATGGTAATGAAGAGGGTTATCTAGAAGAAGAAGATGAAGATGAAGAGCATGATCAATATGATTTTGGTTATGATGATTATCCAGTAGAAGATGTCCAAGAAATAGTTAAATCAGATGATGTAGTAGACAATGTCGATGAATATTATACTGACAATGACAAGATGAGTGTAATTGATGACGATGACTATGATGATATGGCCAATCCTTACAATGTTGAATTTGGATCTGATGATATAGATGATGACTTAGATGAATAAGATGATGACATGGATGAAGAAGACGATGACATGGATGAAGAATATGATGAAATATATTGAAAGGTAAATATTTAATTAGACCTATTATTTTATCTTATTTTTTTAAAAAGAGTTACTAACATCATCACCATCACCATCCTCTTCATCATCATAATCATGTTGATCATCATCATCACTATCATCATCATCATCATCAGTAGCATCATCATCATCGTCGTCATCATCGTCATCTTCATCATCGTCGTCTTCATCATCATGACCATCATCATCATCGTCATCATCATCATAGTCATCCTCATGATGATGATAATCATCATCAACATCATCATCACCATCATCATCATCTTCATTATCCTCATGATCATCGTCATCATCATCATGATCATCACCATCATCATCATCTTCATCATCATCATCATCGTCATCATCATCATCGTCATCCTTATGATGATGATAATCATCATCAACATCATCATCTCCATCATGATTATCTTCATCATCATCGTCATCATCTTCATCCTGTCACGTCCTCGTCCCTCAACCGGCGAAGAGAATGCGACGATCATCAACACAACCAGGAAAACAGCCCATGAAGATAAATCAGAGGAGATCAATGCTGAAATTAAAACTCAAACAGCAGGCATAATTCACCATACAAGGATGCACAGTCCTTCAAACAATCAGCGGAAGCAAACATAGACATTCCAGCATTTAACATTAGTATAAATTACAGAGATGAAGTAAACAGTAGCACTTATCTTTTTATGAAGAATTCACCTGCAACCAGCTATGTCGCTGCAACGTTCCACCCAACCATAGGCCACCGTGCTCATCAATCTCTCAGCACACTGCCACCCCTGAGCTGGGCATGATTCCTCTGGAATAAGGGTCAATTGTAGGATTATACATAGCCAAGGGGCACAAACAACAAACCAACACAGCTGGGTTTCATAGGCTTTCAACAGACAAGCCAAGCCAGCACAGTCCGAAGACTAACCATTGCACTCA
>LPNX010888058.1:721409-737856 GCA_001517045.1 Pseudotsuga menziesii
ATAGATGAGAGCTAGGGGAAACATTATCTCTTGGCTCACCGTAGCCCACCCATCATCAGAGCAGCAAGGGAGTAGGGAGCAGTTCTATGTGAATACTCAACTCGAATAGAGCAGTGGTTTACCTTTAGAAATAGTTCCCACTCTTTATTGTGCACCAAGATTTTTCTACAACAATTAGAAACCTGAATTGAATGAGATGAATACCTCACCCCTATATGATTATAATGGTTTTTCAATTATGTTGGAATGAATTCGATTAACCACTCGGTTTCCAAAATTGATCTAACTCGGTTTATGGATGATTAGATTTTTCTTTGTGTCATTTAGAACATCCATGTATATATGTATCCTAGCTATGCATCAAATCGAATGGATAGCATATACAATAGGGGGGTTGTCCACTGGACAGGGGAAACACACAGATTACCAACATGAGGGAAAGACAACAAGTTTTGTTTGGTCTTATCAGGTCCTTAATTTTTAATTTTTAAAATAAAATTTGTTTGGATGAGGTGGTGAGAGATGGAAGACATTTGGTTAGAGAAGGAGAGGAGATAACGACAGTCCATCAAGACAAATAATGAAGAAAGACATTATATATATAGGGTTTTGAATGTAACTCCCCACCCTTAAGAGAGGATATATTTTGTAAAGGTTTAGGCCTAGAAAAGGGTTGTTGGTATTGTTATTAATGATGTTGTTATAGTTGATATATAGTAGAATATGGTTAAACAGTAGAAGGATGTTGCAGTTTCTTGAGTTGTAAGGATTTTAGGATAATAGTGGATAGTCATTCTTGTAATATGATATGTACGAGACTTGTTATATTTATGTTCTGAGGATGTATTGGATTATGACGAATATTAATGGAATGAGACACCCATTCCAAATATTTGGTTTGTTCCTTTTATATGCAAATGATGTGTTGTTTTTTTATTCCACAACCATGTTAATAAATGAATTCTTATTTAGTATAGTTTTGTCACATTCTGTAGTATAAGGTACTAATAATTATAAGGGCTCATTTGTTCATGGTAGTATGGGAATGAGTTTCACTTGAATGAATGGGTACTTGCATAAGTAAATAAAGGAACCCTATATGGTGGAGCAAACATTGGTCACAATGTCCATGTTTCTCTAGATTCATATAGAATTTAGTGTCATGTGATGCTTTGGGTTAGACCTTCCCCTCTCCAAGCATTGAATATGCCAATGCTTGGACTATAATAGACCACCTTTGTTGGACACTGATGCAAATCCGTGTATGAGTTTGATCCAACATTTAAAACCAACAACTAGTTTTAAGTCTGAAATTGGAAATACACAAATATGGAAAGATAGGGATAATAATACATACAATTTTGAGTTTGAATCACTCAATTGAATTGGGTGTACATTTTAATGAATCAAGACAATATTAGTTAATTTTAGTAATTTAGACTCACAATAAGCACTCTAAAATACACTGTACTAGAGTTACCCACCTCATGTACATTTAGAGCATAATAAAACATAAAAGTAGGGAGGGTTGAGCCCCCAAACCAATAGAAAAAGGAAAAATGAAAAAGTTGTTGACTTCGAAGATTTGATATGGGAAAATGGAGGTGAATCTTGAAAATTCTAAGATATGGGTTTTCTTGGTAACATGAAAATACACTATAGTTGAGTCTCACCTTTTTTAATAGACATGTATACTAATTTTGGCATGTATTTTTTTTATCCCTTTCATTCAAATGTTTATCATTTTTAATAAACCCTTAGAATATGAAGTGTTTAATTTGAACCATTGGGTGAATCTTGCCAACAAATTCTACTTGAGGGACCAGGATGGTTGGTTTTAGATGAAGGGCATTTCCCACACAATAAGGACACCAACATACTCCATGCTCTTTCCCAAATACATACGAGGATATGGGTGTTATTGTTAGGCACCCTTTTTTAGAACAATTTCAAAAGAGCTCTTCAATCTTTTGAGGTTGGTAAGGCCTAATATTTTATATTTGAACTCTTTTCAAGCCTTCTTCACCCGATTGATCAGTATCATTACTGCAACTGAGAGGCATCCAAAATTAATGTACAGGGGGAATATTCAAGATACATTGGAGAGAATATTCTCTGAAGTGTTGGGTTATGCACTACAGAGTATCACTAAAGAGGTTAAAGCATCCACTCTACAGGATCTCCAAGAACTAACATCATTATTTGTCCATTACTATAAAGGAGATGTACTAGAATATTTGTCTGGAATTGTTGGTTTCACTGTTAAGTTGAACCTAAATGATAAACAAAGAGGAGCACTAAGAAAGCTACAACACTTTGTAGGAAATCGAATGAGTAGAGATATAATGTCTGCAGCAGTCTGCATACATCCTTCACTTGCATGATCTTAGTTCTTGGAGATCCTGTAGGGTGGATGCTTGGTCGCTCTATAGGTTCCTCATGATATGATTCAATATATGAATCATATATGGGGTCCCCAAAATTATGATTATTGATTTCAAATATAACATCCAACTCTTCATGAAATGGATAAATGCATGCATTTTCTATCTCATCATAAAACAAGGGTTTACCTACAAAATATTCCTCATCAGAATCTCAACAATATGGACCATCTAATTCAGATTCTTGGGATGAGGAAATACAATAAGAGAATGAGTTCTTTCATAAATAGGGCCTTCTTCAAAGGAATCTTCATGGATTTTTTCAAGGGCTTGATTTTGTGGAGGGTAAACTGGATCCTCAATAGATTCCTCATCAAGAATAGGATCCCATATCTTGTATAACAACTTGCGAATATTTACAATTGAGTATACAACCTTACTAGGGAACGATATATACCAATTTATTATGTCACATTTTTGCAAGTTAAGATATATATTGACATATTTATCTTAATATCCTCAGGGCCACATTCAACCTTGGAAGAGATTCAATATGTAATTCAACATGAAACCTAGCAGAATCCTATTGCCCATGGAATTTCAGAATGCATTCCTCCCAACTATCATTATGAAATTGATTAGGATACCCCAAGATGTCTAAGAAAACCATTAGACTTAATCAATTGTGCATTCATTTCTATTCAAAAATGCCATATTTTCTTTTCTTTAATTATGGTACCAAATATGAAAATGTACATGAGCATAATTCAAACCAATATCAAACTACATGGAGTTTTCATGTTCATAGAATAAAGATTTGACCGATTTGAAGAACTATCTTATTATCTTGGATTGAAGTATTGTATCGAGTGGTTAGAATCACCTTATTTTCCACTCTGTCATATTTCTTAGGTTTGGGATTGAAGGGAATAAGTGTTTATATGATCCTCTTTTGGAGTATCATTTATGCAAAAACTACCGCGATGGAATTTCTATGTGAGTTTCTTAGACACCATGAAATTTAAAGGAAATCTCACCAAAAGTTTCTAAGTGTTGTTCAATTCTCTGGTTATAAAGACTTACCCCTATCAATAGTAGCAAAATGTTACAACTCAATTTAATGCCTAAGTGGAAAAGTACTAATCCATTAGTGCTAGAGATTGTGACTTCAAATGGGAAATACCATTGTTACCTGAGTATTTTTCCATTCCACATTTTAGGCCACCTCTTAAGGACAAGGGAGGATTCCATATGGAATAATTGGATTTGAGGTCCAAGACAGCAAGGGGGGAAATTTTTTGACTATGTGAATTTACAATTTAAATAAGATTCCTCATTTGAGTTTTGTTAGTGGGTTATTTACGAAACTACATCCATAACATCAAATATCATCCCAAAATGTGATTTCTTGAACAAGATATAATAGTAACCATCATCAATTAATCATGAAAAACTCTGTTCTTTAGAATGGATTAGGACAGAACACATCAAACCATAGTTTCCATAATTTAGAAGAGACTTGGCACTTAGTAGTTAAGTGATTATTATTGTTAAGTTCTTACTTATTAAACACCATGAAATTTTCATAAATAACTCCTTGTTCTAGTATATTGCAGTGAAATAAACTAGCATAAAACTTAAAATAAAACCCAGATTTTATCCTAGTTTTCAAAACAATTTTCAGAATGCGTGATTATGCAGTAAAATTTCCTAGAGCTAAAATTTATGAGTCAAGTAACTTGAAACTAATTAGGGACTTGAAAAAAGTTTGAATTTTGTAATTAGAAAATTCAGCAGGAAGCTCTATCATAATATAAACCACAATTAGTGATGAAAAACCAATATTTAGGGTTGTTTCGATGTCTAACTAATGCAGAAAATTAAAAATCCTATAGAAAATTTAAATGACTAATCTAACACTAAGAACTAACAATTTTTTCATCTAAAACAATTGAAAAATATTTGTTGTTTTTTTAATAGCTCTGTCATTCAACCTAATGATTTAGGGCATCATACTGACAATAACATTTTAGGGCATCAATGATTTAGGTAATTTTTTTGGTTGTTTAATTCCAAACGTATGCTACTGCCAATTGGTGAAGCGAGTCAACCGATGGTATGTGTGGTAAATTGGATAACCTAGATATACCCATTATCATTACCACCCGACGCCCATATATATAATTACATATGGATGGATGTCCAATGTATTTGATTAAACATAATGAAAACTATGCAAGCTCAAATTTTAACAACCCAAAGTATATGTGTTATATAGTTAAGATGCTCAATGTGTTTTGATCCAAGTTGGATTCATCCTTAGGATCTCCAATTGTTAGAAAAAGAGCATTGTAAAAAAATTTAAAGGACCTTATGTAAGGTTCTTTGGAAATTTATGAAGACCATGATCCCAAATATGAAGGATGCTTAGCATAAGTTTTTCCTTGATGGGAAGAAGGATAATACTATAGAAGTCAATACCACTTGCAATAATTCAAGAGATATTCACCTTTCATAAAACTAGGATCAATTGTCCTCATAAAGTAAGGAAAATGGTAAAAAACATGTTTGATAACAAAACCGAAAGTCAGGTTATGTAGATTGAGAAAAATTTAATCTCTCTAGATCCTGTATTTTTTCAAAGGATAGAGGACTTCTTAGTTCATGTCAAGGATGACCACAAATGACCATAGAATGTGTCATTTTCCATTCTTTTGAAATCATACTAAAATGTGTGCTCCCCCTGACATGTAGACTTCTTGATTTGCTAAAACATGTACTCCCCCTATCATACTGCTGAGATTTGTTTGGAGGTCTGTTTATGAAGACTTTGACTATGCCAAGCTTGGTTGCTTTTGAATGATGTCTGCTACAGATCCAATTCAACTACAAAGTCTTATTGAAGACTTTAATAGGTCTCTCCAAAACAGACAAATACTTTGTTGCAAGTGTTGTCCCTAACTCTATCAGTATTAATCATGTGAAGAGTAGTAATTTTAAATATCTTTGGATGAGTATGTATGCATAATCTAGGAATTATAACTCTTTTTGCGGACATATATTTCTTGCATCGAACATCATTTTGGTCCCTAAACTCCAGCTCATTCATTGGATAAAGGCTTTGACTGCAGCAATTTTGAGATCACCATTAGGATCATAAATTAGGTGCACTGGTGAAAATAGTAGTCATTGCACCATTAGGATCATAAATTGCTTCCAAATTCGCTTGTGTTTCTACATTTGCCTTCAGTAATTGATTTTTTTATGGATACTATGAATTAATCCTATGGTACACATATAGTAAAATCCAAAATATTTCTTCATGTGTTGCACCGCATCAATAGCTTGTGTTGCTTCATGGGAAGCTACAAGAATATAAAACATAAGTTCTCGTCGGCTTCGTGTTTTAGTAATAGGGCTCCTATACTGACATTCCACTTGCATAATGTTGAAGAGGATATAATATAATTGCTATATTAAGTGTGGAAATGTGTGTATCATGTTTATTCATGAAAGAAACACCATCAGAATTAGAGTTGAAAATTATCACCTACCCCATGTGTCTTTTGCCAGTTTTCTTGCCTATGTACTTCCCTTTTAATTCATGTTTCTTTGCAAAAGTCTCATAATGCATTTGATTAGATGTATATTTTTCCATTTTCAACATTTCCTCTTACTCATCAGTTGCTTCTTGTATTTTATAATTTTTTGTAAAGTACTGTACATTCTCCGCAAAATCCTTTGTTTTCATCTATAGAATTTAGACATGTAGAATTCAATAGAATTCACAACATCTTTTTGAAGCCTAATATACATAATTCTGTGGACCTTTTTAGAGATAATTTTGCACACTTTTAAATGGATAATAGCAGGTTCATGATAATTCTAGGAAGTGATACACATCATAAGACATAAGTAAAACTTCACCCTGAGCACTTTTAATCCTGTGCAATGATTAAGAATTTCAAGTGTGTCTGGATAGTCCATCCACCCTCTACCCTAAGTCACTACCTCAAAATAATTCTCAACAAACAACAAAAGAAATAATTTTGGGTGCAATCTCAGGATAACTAACATGAGTCCTGGGTTTGTTGCAACCATGGAGAAGGCACCCTAGGCATAAAAAAGGGACTACTGTGCACCTTTAGGCAAATTGGAGCTGCATATAATGATGAAACTGCATGTAAGGTGATGAGAAACAATTGGAGGATACCCTAATCAAGTCAGTCCTTCAAAATTATATCTCATAGAAATCATATCATTGATGTATCTCAAGATACTGTCAACAACAATAACATCCACCTTCAACCCTGTCACAAAGGATGGAAACCTTGTTTCAATAGTGAAAAAAAGGTAGGTCGGATTGATTCTTTTATTTTGAAAGAAGGTAGGTTGAATTGATGGTTGTACTCCTAAATTTTATTGAAGATGTTAATCCAAAAAAATGGCCATTTTTATTTTTCCACCACTTAATTTAGGGTTCTTCCCCTCGGCCTTTGAAATTTTTTTGATGCAATTTATGTAACTTCAATTCTTTAAATTCATGATATAGCAAGTCTTGGGAATACACATTTTGTATGTACCTCAAATGATAGATGGATAGTGTGGTCTATCCCAATACTTATCTATGTTGAGCATATTTACAGTAGAAAATGTGTTTTTCTCAGACAATGTGGCCCTTTTGAGATTTTTGAGGTCTCACTTGTTACTCTTACAAAAGTTGTAATAATAATACCATAACTCGTAGGAATCCATATACTTGAAGGGTAATACAAGCTTAGCCTAGTTTTATAGTATTTTAGGATTCTAACTAGAAGGATGTCTTCCTTGTCTTCTTAGGTGTCAACAATGTTGAAATATCCATAAACAAGCCAAGGAGTTTAACGGAGTTCATCCACTATCCATCTCTGCAAAATTGAAACTTTATTCAATTTCAATGGTTGCATATACAACAACACCAACTAGATAAGATGACATAAGGTTCACTACTTCTTGTTGACCTTCATAGCTATAGGTGAAGATGGTTGTATTTTGTCAAAAATAGTTCAACGAATTCTTCAATAGAAATTCTAATGACCTTCATTTCTTGTAATAAAAACCATCAAGAACTTGAAACATATTTTTAAGAATAAGGTGCATAATGTTTCTTAGGGGCTAGTTTGCCATCTTGAAATTCCACAATGTTACCTTAATTGAGTGAGAGTAGTGACAGAATCCATATTATATAAGAAAACGCTATCATTCAACACGACTAGAATATCAAAAAACTTTGAGGTTGATGGCCCCTAATGAACATGTGCAAATTAATTGTACATGGTCTAGAGCTTCTTTGGTGTTTAGAGACACCTATGGGCCTATTCAAAGATATTGCAACAAAATATGACAATTTGTTGGCTTGAATATTTTGGGTTGTTGTAGACTTGTAGTGTTATTGGTGTGAGACTTCTTATGAATCACTTAAATCTATCCTCTCCAATGTTATTGTTTCCTTGGGAAATTGATCACCCGTGAGGTGCTTAGTTCACTAGAAATTGGGTTAGGAAATACTTGGCCATTAATGGAGAATCATGAATATTATGGTTTATTCTTTGGGTCTTGAAGCAAGTATTAGGTATTTTGATGTCCTCCATTTGTTATTTGAACATTTTATCTCAATTGTCACTGTGTCTGATTTTTGTTTGCCCCTCTTACATTTAACATGAGAAGATGACCTTTGTGGTTTAGACAGTTGGTTAGGTTTATAATTATTCCCTGGTGTGAGTGATCTTTGATGTTTCCTTGCCCTTTTTCCATCCCCTTGGTTTTCAAAATCAAATAGTTCTTCATATGTTTGTAGCAGATTTCTCTTGATTTGACTGAAGCTCCTAGTACATATAATAGACTGTTCTATTGGTAGAGATTGTTGAAGATTAAAAACGTTTAATTTATCCCCAGATAATTATAGTGAACCTATATGTGGTGTTGAATAAGCTAGCCTCAACTTATTTTATGATGAAGTAGAGAAGGACAAATTTGAGCTTCTATTCTTGAAGCCTTATGTATATGCTTAATAATCTCAATACAAACCAATTGGTTCCTCTCTCAAAGAGTCTATAAGACTACAATTTGTTTCAAACCTCAAGCTTGTGAAAATGACAACAATATCTTACACAAATGATAAGAGAATAATAAAAGATCAACAAGAATTAGTGTCACTTGAAACATAGATAATAGAAACTAATGTTAAAGAAGACGATGGTGTTCTTGTTGACAACATTAGGTTAATCTATGCCTCCTTGATGAGTGATCACAAAAGGATAAGAACTTGGGTCAAAGTTGGAGGTGAACCAAACCATTTTATAATTTTTCTCCAAGTGGAAAGAGAGGAAAGGTCCAAAATCCATTCAAGTTTAATATGGTTGGTTGGAGAAAAGGACTTTGTTAGATTGATCAAAGTAGAATGCAAGCCATTTAATGCCACCCTTTTAGGAAATTGACAAGAGAATAACAAAGGGTGAACAACATTAGCATCACTTGAAACACATATCATAGAAATTAATGATAAAGAGAAAAGGAAACAATCTCTTTAGGTAAGTGTTTTGAGCCTTGTCTCATTATATTTACAAGACAATTTCAAAGGATTCATCAAAAAATTAAGGAATGATACGGTTAATTGAAGAGCCGTTTGACTTGTGTGGAATAGTATTTTTTGGTTCTTTCTACTATGGGATTGCCTTAAGGTTTCCTTAGGATTGAAAATTAATATGGGAAAACAAGTTAGCATTTCCTTAGGGTTGAAAATTAATATGGGAAAACAAGCATCATCATGACAAGCTAAAAAGGAATAAATCAGCAAAGATTACAGACTGATATAAATGTATTTAAAACATTGTTTTCATTCCTGAATGTGCCAAGTAGCAGATCTGGAAATGTCAGCTCTTCGCCACCATGGATTAGATATATATATATATGATTGTTGTAGGTTACCACTAGGAAATATGCCTCGAAGAATGCCTGTAGTAGCTCGTCTGATTTCTTCCATTATTTTGGTGGCACCTACTTGAAATATCCCAACTTTGTTCAAGTTATCGTTGCCTTAGAGTTGAAAATTAATATGTTAATGTTATACCATAAATTAATCTCCAATATTGTCTTAAATATGGGATGGAACATTTTAAAATCATATTTCCAAATCAACACTACCTTCTAGGGTTCCATATTCATCTACAAGGTAGAAATTGTGACATGAAGATACATACTAGATCAGCATAAAATTGTGTTGCTTTTAGCAGTATGGGTGAAAAATAAAAGACTACAAATCAATGATAAGGTGGGGATAATATTCATTATAAAAGGACCTTTGGGTAGGTAGAAAAAAGCATCAATTCATCCTCCATTGGAGTCCTTCAACCATTCATCTCTCTCCCCTTTGTTCGTAGGTCTCAAAATATTTACTTTGGGAACAAAGTACTTATATAGTTCGATCAAATCCATCAACTGTGCAAGATCCTGAAAGTAAGGATATTGTTTCATGTTTCACTTTTGTTGTCAACAGGAAGAGTGAAAAGTTAGGAAGTACCAAAGCTAGTCATTATGTGCACGTGGACTTAATGTAGGGAGAGAAGTCATGTCTACGTTTTTGTTCTTGAATGGGAGCAATGATGAAACCACAATAGTGGTTTATAAATGGATATTTAATAACCATGGGAAGATTCATGAGTTAGTCATAAGACATTCTAGTGTAGTGTTGTAGGATTGCCACTATGCAAATAAGGCATTGACTTGATAGTCACAATACCATTAGTATGATAAATTATGGGAGAGAGAAAAACATCCCTACATAAATATTAACCGATAAGTATGGTTTTGGTGTATCATTTGGAGAATAACATCCTCTTACAATAGTTGTTATTATGACTCTTAAAGGGTCCTACATGAGATCTGGGTACTTTTAGGCCCTTGATCTTTAAATATTAAGAATCCATAAACAACAGGTATGTTCACCCTAGCAATGACGGAAAAGATCATAAAACGTATTAGGTAAAATGGATAATCATCTACAACATCACAAAAACATTCATGGGAAAACTATAAACCACTTACAACCATCAAAAGTAAGGGTTACAACAACAACGAGTGTAGAGTAAGGAGAGAGGAGTGGCCAAGAAAGTGAATAATCGGGCCAATGTAGAGTGGAGAAGTGACCTAGAAATTTGGAAGAAGAGATTAACCAAGATTCCTTCAAAAAGGAGCTCATGCAAAAGATGCTTTTTGAGGGAAGTGACCAACATAACAACTTTGTATCACTTCTATCCGAAGTAAATGTAGATGAATGCAAAGATATGTTATTTCAAGGAGATAGTCCATTAAAGGAGAACCTCCAGGCCCTGTACAGACATATATAAGCATAAATTACAGTGTTATATTTGCTACATATGCATAACAGTTTGTCTCAAGCTTGACAATGTTGAAAGGACAAAGTCCAATGGGAACAAGCATACATATGAAGTTTGTGAATGAAAAAGGGCATTTGGAACTCCTTTGAATTAAGTTTGTGTAGTGTTTGTTGTTATGGATTACAGAGACCTATGCATTGGATCCTTGAATGTAATGAGGAACAAGAGCATTAGACATAGACTCATTAAATATGCAAATATTATTGTTGAAAAGGGGTTAGGCTAGTAATAATAACACCTGCAAATCCAAATGCACAACCACCATAATCGCTCCAACATTCTACATGTCATTATACTTGCTATATGTGATGTATGTTTCTAACATATTTCCAGAGACGTGAAATCATTGGTGACCAAGCATAGTGCCCATCCATGTATATTGTCAAATCCTTTAGAAACACACATTTATAATACATTATATAAATATTTGTAAGCATATCATAGTGCCCATGTATAACATGATATTTTGTGAGCCTACCCAATACATGTTAGGAAAAGGAAATGCAAGCAATAAGTGAGAATGGAGACTTGTATGTAACTAAAAGAGGGGCATACATTAGAATTTTTAGGGCTACCAAATGCCCACACCTATTACCCAAACTCATTCTTGACAAGCTTTTTCTGTAGGAAGTAGGAAACTTTTACAAGTTTTTTGCCTATAATTATTTCCAAGTTTTTGTTGGTATTTTGATATGTTTTTGCCAAAAAAAAATCTGGCCATGGTGCATATAGAACCAAACAGGTATTTGTTAGATCTGTCTTCCTCTAGCAAGGGGATTTTGGGAAGGCTAGAGGAAATTGAGACATCCAGTAGGTTTACAAGGAATAGATCAACTAGATGTCAGAAGATCAGAAGAAAATTAATCAACGCATGGAATTTTTTCTCAAAGGAGGGGGGTCATGCTCCTATGATGATGAGACAGTGGGAGACATCGAGGTGCCCTTAAGGTACAAACACCTAGTGAAACAATGGGTTCCTAGGGATCTTTCTCAAGTAAACACTGATTTTTTTGTGAATGAGAGGATATATAGAATTGCACAATCGTCATTGCATGGATTGGGGTTGTTTTGCATGGAAGACATAATTGGATGCTCTTGGTCCAATATACACGAAGTATGCGTAGATATGGATTGTCAGTGAAATATATACAACTGAAAGACAAAGTTCAAAATAAAGGAGCAACATTGTAGATGGATAGAAGCCCAAAAACAACTGGTAATATTGCGGGGCTTATAAACAGTACACAATCGGGGTCTACACTTAAGCAACCCAACTGCATATTCGAGTCGTGTGAAGGAAACCGTGTCTTTGTATGTGCAATTAAATCAATAGCTACTGGCGAAGAACTTATTACTAATTACAATTTGAATCATGTAGATACAAACATTGTTAGTATGGTTGTGGTACATCCAACAATTTAACCAACCTTTTATTAATTATTTTAACATCTATAGGATTTTTCGTTAGCATATAATTATAATTTTCTACTTTTTTGGTTTCGTTAGGTAATTTTTAGTATGTTCTTGATGCAGGGTTCTCTCAGGTGTACCTCCCTCTTCGTATATGTTTGTAGACCTAAGTCAAGGCAGCAAGTATACATAGATATTGCCAATGTAATAAATTTAGGATGGACAAACATATATGTTATGTATTTTCATTAGTATATTCAGTTTGTTTATATAATATTATCTATTTTCCATGCAGAGTGTTGATCAGGGATGCCAACCGACTATTGATCAACCGACTGCAGCATCGAGGAAATAGAAAAACATGAATGTAATTCTCTATTTCAAATAATTTAAAATCGTAAACATGTATATCATGTAGCATAATGTTTATTTTGTTATTTATTTTTTCGTTTTTATGTTTGTGTTCATGATGATAATGGTGTATACCTTTTTTGCAGGTTGACCGGGAAAAGTCTCCAACTGTTGATCAGACAACTAGAGCCTCGAGGCAACTTGTAAACCTAAATGTAATTCCACATTCTAAATAATTCAAAAATGTATACATATAAAAACATGTAGCATAATGTTTATTTTTGTTCTGTATTTGTTATATTTTACATATTGTGTTCATTGTGATAATGCTCTGTAATTTTTTTGCAGGTGGCTGATTGGGGTAAGCCCCCAGTTGTTGATCAGACTACACCCTCATCTAGGCATCAGGTAATCCTAGATGTAATCCTATGAATCTATCATGATAGGCAATTTTTGTTAATATAATTTTTTGCGCACACTATTACTTCAAAGACTAAGCAATATTTTATATATTTCTATTGCAGACAGGGGATTCAATTTATGAAACACCGTCTCAACACTCTTTACAGAATGAGGTCTCCCATTTGATGAAAGATAGTGAAATTAGAGGGTCTGCAGACCCATTGAGGGTGCTACATAAGACCAAGGAAAAACAAAATGAGGAACTAGTTCTTCTGACATTAATAGTTCCACAAACAGAAGAGATCGAAAAAAAGATTCAATTGCTGTTATATAGATGTAAACAATTGGAAGTAAGTTCCCAAATAATACTGTACATTCATTTAGAAATTTATAATATTTAATTTTATATGCTATTGAACTTATAATACAATGGTTTGAATTTATAGCATGTTATGGATCTTTGTAGTGGTGGTCAAGGAAATGTTGGTCCCAGTGACCAAACCAATCCATGTACACCATATACTGCTCCCTTATTTTCCACTGAACAGTTGGCAACATGCTCTGCAACACCCCCGAGGATAGCAGAGGGTGCAGCTAATGCTGCCCCACCCACAACAGATGCTACAACAGAAGGGGTGGATGCAGGGTTAGATAGAGAGGTGGATGCATTTCCTGGATCTTCTCATGTCACTAGCACTGGTTCAATAGTGTGTACATTTTTAGTGAATGAAGAACTAGTTCCAATAAAGATAGACAATATTCCAGGTGATTATAGATTGTTCAATTTAGTTTTTATAATTTGTGTCTAATATACCGATAATATTTTTTAATGTTGACTAATGATGGCATTAATGTTTTGTAGGAAATGATATATTTTATAAACATATGAATGATTTATCCTTGGATATATTCGGGCCCACCATCTGCACAATGTGGAACAAGCAGCCAAAATATTTAAAGGATGAGCTAACTAATCGCTTGGTTGGTCTGTTCGGAAAATATACCTTCGATACATCAAAGGTCCTACAGAAGGCTGGACAACATCTGAAGATTGTCCGAGACTAGTATAGGGTTCACCTAGAAAATAAACCTAGGTATGAGAACCCCCAAATGATTCCATCTATGGATTGGAAATCCCTGGTGGAAGATGGAAAAGAGAAGGGCCTAAGAAAATAAGGAAAGACCACCAGGAAAAGGGAGGTATGCAATACATTCCAAAATGTACTGGTAAGCTTTATTATTATTAGTTTTTATATCAAATTTGGTACATTGACTAACGTATTTCAACACTTTATTAGGCTCTTGGACACATCTAAGGCCACTAAGGAAATAATTGCAAAAAATGGCCAACACAAGCTTGGGCCTGGTGGTTACTCAAACTTGGCGACCCGATATGTAAGTATCGCAAAACCCGAATCCACATCCAAATATCATACAGATAATTATTTCATTTTGTTCTGGAAAAAAATGTAAACTTAATGACCTCATGGAAATATAAAGGCCGACCAGTTCAAAGAATTTCCCAGTGTGGATTACATGAAGCTTGGCTTCGAACAGGGCTTTGACGTCATTGTTGAACACTAGAGAAGCTTGTCTGGGCATACTACACGATATTATGCTGATCCATCTGGTGTGCAGGTATGCAAAAAATGTATACTTTAATGATATTTTATTAATTCTCATGCAATTTATTCGTTATAAATAAATTAAGATAAAATATTTATTCCTTTTTGAGAAGGAAAGTAATGATCCCATTAATGTCAAGGATGTACATGACCAACCAGATGAAGATCATGCTTCGATTCCTGCTAATGAATTTATTAATATGCTATTTTTTTGTATAGATAATTATAGATGATGAACATTAGTTCTAATTCTACACAATTCAACTGCAGAGCATGTAGGTGCAGATAACACTGAATAGGTTGAACCTGTACAAGATAATGATGAACATCCTGATGTGCCCCTGGTAGGTAAAAAAACACATTCGTAATGTTTTTTTAAATGAATTACTCGTATTTATAAAAATAAAAATATATTAATGAATTATTTTGACATTATTGCAGAAATTCATCCCCCCCCGCTGGAAGTTCAACCTTGGGAGCAGTCTAGTAGGGAGACTGAGGATCAGATTCCAGAAGATGTGACTCTGACTAAATATTTAAAGAGAAGAAAAGTAAAAAGGAAGTGACCAAACAAATTTTGAGTAATTCTTATTTATAATAAAAAAAATTACATGGTTTTTTCCTCTGTTTCATGAATGAATGGTTAAATAAATGATTTAATGAATGGTTTACTGATTTTTTTAATCTACCATTGACTAAATGAATGGTTTAATGAATGGTTTTTTCAGCTGTTGAATGATTGAATGGTTTAATGAATGATTTAAATAATGATTTAATGAAAGCATCTTTCAGCTATTGAGTGAAATAATTTGCAGTAGATGCATTGTTATTTGCAGTGCAGATGCATTGTTATTTTCATTGTGAAATAGTGAAATAAATCGTTATTTGCAAGTAGATGCATTGGGTTTGGTGATTTGTGAGTGATGTGAGAGGGGGGGGGAGGGACCATAAGAGCTTCCACCTTCATGTGGTTGGTCCTATTCAGTAGAGAATATTAAATTATTCTCGAAACAAATAGGATCTCAATGAATGGTAAGGAAGAATACATTAAAAAAGAACTATTTCTATAATTTTAGTGTTTAATTTTCACTATTGCTATTTGACTCCTCCATTGAAACTTGTTGTAGATAGCGTTGAGAAACATTTTCATAGTTAAGAGGCGAGAAATGGCGTTTTGATGTCATCGATGGCCTTATATACATAGTGTTTTTGGCTATCCATGTTTTATTAGGTGATCTGTTATTAACAATTAATTTACTTGAATAGTTTAATAGTATTGTAATTTACATTGTAATAGTATTGTATTTATTTAGATTGGTTTTGTTATTTTCATAAACAAACATATTTTTTTTTATGGTTCCTAACATAAAAATATTGTAACAGGACAAAATTTGAAGTATGTTGAATGATGTTTTGAAAGGTAAAGCAAAAGAAGACAGTGTGAAGCTCCACAAATCAAGCTATAATTATGTTTTCTTTTGTTTGATTGAACTGTGTATTGGGTATTTATGCATGTGCACACACACACATTTAGTTGTTGATCATGATGATTACCATACATTTAGGTGAACTTTGTTCTATCTGATCTAAAAACTTACCTTAAATAGTTTGATTTATCAGGATAACTGGCCCCTTGGTAATACTTTACCAATTCCATATAGCTATGAATTACATTCTATTCATTTGTCATATTGTTTGAACATTGAATCACCCAAGTAAAAATTATATGCATGTGCATGACTGTTACGGAGAGAAATTCCTATGGCTTGGGGTACCACAACAGACAGCTAGACTCCAGAAATCAATCTTTCCCAATATGCAATAAAAATAAAAACATCTA
>LPNX010888066.1:0-81842 GCA_001517045.1 Pseudotsuga menziesii
ACAGCACATTGCTGAACTGACCATGATCAAGATCTATCCTTCCTTTGCCTTTACTTTCAGTGAGAGAGTCATCTCCCAGTACAATAGATGGTCCTTTCGAAATGTCCAGTGAGGAGAAGGCCTCCTTAGTCGAAACCATGTGTCTTGAAGCTCCAAAATCAATGATAAAACTGGGTGAGCTTGATGTGCCAGCAACTAGAGCATGAACTCTCTCTCTGTCATCTAAACTTGATCCTCCTTCTCTCTTCTTTGAGCTTTCTGGAAGGGAGATGCCATTCTTCTCCAGGAGTTGGGTCAGCATGTCTATCTGCTTTTTCATACAAGAGCTTTCAGAGTGATTTCCCTTATTACAGTATGCACACTTGTTCATTTCACCTTTGTTCTTCTTCTTCTGGTAATTCTTCTTGGGACCTTATGGATCCTCCGGAGACTGTTTCTTGTCTCTCTTTTACTCAGGTGGCTTTTTAGCTTTCTTTTTTCCTTTTGAATCCACCTTCGAATCTCCAGCAATCAAAGCTTGATATTTGGATGGTGTGATGGTGCCCATCATCACCAACTTATCCTGTTCTTGTGTGAGAGATTCCATGAAATCTGCAAGGCTAGGCATCTTCCAGGTTCGAGCTGTCAGTTTTGTGGCATAGAAGGTCGAAACAAACACTGAATAATCAGGGCCCATCTTCGAGAGGATGGCCAATACGAGTTGATCATCTTTCTTTTCAATATCACACTGTTTCAGCTGCAAAACTAGTGCTTTGAACTTGGAGAAATATAGCTGCAGGGATTCAAAGCTCGTTGGACTCAGAGAAATCAGCTCATTTTCGATTTGATGTCCCCTCATCTCATATATCTTTCCAAAAATATCAGCAATCTTCTCCCATACTTCATTCGGTGATGTCAATCCATCAAGATGGAAAAGGAGGTCTCTGGAAATACTCAGACACGGGAGGCCGTAAGCCTCATCCCTCCTGTTGTGCCATTTTATCTTCTCTGCAGCTGCATTGGGCTCTGCTTCTGTTGCCATAGTCACCCTGTAGAGGCCTTTCACTCTCAACAGTATCTCCATCTCTGCTTTCCATTCAAATAAATTGAAGGGACTCAAGATAGTTTTATGTGATTGATCCATAGCTTAGAAAATCTGTCCCGGCTGTCAGTAGAAGGCTCCCAGTCACTGATGTCGAACCTGCAAAACAATTTTTGAAGGAGAGAAACAACCTACAATGGCTCTAATACCATGTGGAAATTGAACCAGGTGATAGATTAATTTTACTCACAACAATTAACAATTGATCATGCAAAATCACTCACAAAGAGACTAAAAATTGGAGCTGAACACTAAACTGTATTAAATCAGTGTACAATAGCCAACCCTGTAAAATAATAGGTTGCTGAATAAATAACATACATCAGGGATTCGAATGCATGAGGATCAATTCGAATCTAGGATAAAGCAGGCTTACCAAAAATAAGCAAATCCCCCATAGGTGTAAAAAGCTGATCCCAAATCTGTCATGGAGCTCACGAATTGGAAAAAAGTCTTAGGCAAGATAAAGAGTGGTGGAATGGTATCTCATACATGCTTTTGCATGGAGAAAAGAGAGGAGGATGTGTAGGACAAAAAACTAGTCAACCTCACCTAGTCTAGCTTTTCCTTTTGCCTTAAAACACTGAAAAAGCAGGCAATAAAGCAGAAAAAGCAGAAGGGCACCTAGGAGGCTAGGAATAAAGCAGAATTGATTCCTTTAGCTCTCCCATGCGCTACATGAGTCAAATAAGGCAATTTTGACCATTATAGATAGGCAAATGACAACTTGCACAAGGTGGGACACATGAACTAGGCAAATAAGACAAAAATAATGGAATTAATGTCTAAGTGGGTAAACTATGGGTTGATTATTCTAACATTTTTCACCTTTTCAAAAACCTTGCTAGTACTGCTACCATTTAAAATAAGGTTTAATGTTTGTTTTTATATAAGACAAAATCTCCAACTTGCAGAAGTAAATGTAGAGGAAACATGTTACTTGATTTCCATTGTCAACTATTCAATGTATTTGTACATTTTAACTTTTAAGGAATTTCACAAGTCTAGGTATTGAAACCCCTAGATACTAAGATAGTAAAGAAGCAAGTGAGAGGATATGGTTCAATTGAAGCTACAAACCAAGTGTAAAGCACATATATTCCATTCTAGGCAAGGTTGACCCAACTCTCTCCACCTATAAACAAATTGTCATTATTGTGTCTGCAAAGAAATCACAAATATTTCACTACTAACATTATATAACTTTAACTAAATGAGCCAAAATATATCTCATATCTGCTTCTCATTGAACACAATTCAATTTAGACAGGAATGGAGGCCTTTTGTACCAAAAAAACTTTAATTTTATCTATAGCACTTACCTTTAAAAATTATATAGACAACAATGCAATTCAAGAGTATACAATGTATTGAAAAAAATATGCATGTACCTTACATATAAGACATTGAGGATCCCTCATGTTAACTAGCATATTTTCACATTTCAAATCAAAGTGCAAAATTTTTTTGTTGTGTAAATATTCCATTCCAAAAGTAGCATATGTTGCAATTATGACCCATTTGTGGTGATCAATTGTTATACAAACAACAATGTTCCTTATTAATTATTTAATAATTAAATCAGTTTCTACCTCTCCATTGATTCTTGTACTAAGGATAACAAATACCATTAATGGCATAATTGATACATATCCTTCTACTGCAAAACCTGCTTGAGAGATCCATTCACCATATATTCAATTTCAGTTCCCAAGGTTCCACTAGGTTCATCAAGTACAACACCATAAAAGGCCATAATATTTTGATGATGGAGATTTAAAAGCAAGAAAGCTTCACTCCAAAAATGATCTCTCTATGGATTATGCCATAGTAAGTTTAGTATGTACATCATAACAATATACAATTGATAGGAAAGAAACCATAGGTTGCACATATTCAAAACTATGGATTGAGAATCCCACCAGACGATCTTGCTGGGAAGACCTTCTTGCAAAGAAATTATTTTTTATCTGTATAATTGCAACATCTAATCTCCTCCATTTTCCATGGTAAACTGTTCCAAAGGTGCTAGAACTTAGATCTTGCAATTCTTCAAGGTCAACATTCATTATTATCTATCAACATAAACATATGATGAAAGGAAGCCTTAGAATAAAAATTCTAAAACTATAGGGACAATAACTTGTGAAACAATTAATTATCATATTGATATTGAAATTTCAAAACCTGCAACCCATGAAGACTAGCTTCAACTCTACAATATGCATCACTAAGTAGATCAACATTCACTGAGTCCTTAACCTCGGCATCCTAAACACATAAAATTTCAGCTCAATGTACATCAAAATGTATTTGCTAAAAACTTCCTTAGAATGTTAAAGACTAGGTAGGAGATCCCTAAAAAGAGCAACACCTCTTCATTCATAAGAATATCCTCCTTTGTTGCTTCAGTTTCTCTACCATTTGAGGTGTGTTCCTAAGGCTTTACACCATCAATGACCTAAATCCATTCATTCATTGTCAATGTTGGAGAATGAAGAAGAGGTGGCCAAAGAGAAACTCCCGCCACATTCTCTATTACACTCTGTAACTTTGCTTTGACATGCTCATCTGACATACCTTTTTTTTGCATGGGTAGAGATAACACCTTCTCCCTCAAATTGGAGGCTAAAAGAAACTAAATTATTACTAGAGAGAGTTGGAACATCCTTAACAGATGAAGAAATAAAGACAATGGGATCAACTGTCGAAGAGATTTGCAATGTTTTTGAAGTGGGTAAGTCCAAAGATAAAATATTAACCGCGATATTTCAATCAATTGTATGGATTAGCAAGGTTGCAACTTCTGGGCCAAAACTTATTTTCCCTCTATTGGAAGAGGCATTGGACTTAATTTTTGGTTGCTCATAAACATAATGCTAATTGTTGTCATTGAGAAGGTTGTCAACAACTAATGTCGATGGGTGGCTTTGGGATCCATAGGACAACTTACTCGGATTTTCACCAAAACCACCCATGATAAGTGAACTTGTCCATGAATCTCATTCAGTTGCCAGTGCTAGGTTTAATAAAAATAGGGTGGGAGATTAAACAAGTTAGACCTTCTATGAATGTCATTGGAAATCTTCAGTTATGGTCTATCTTCGAGTTTTTGGTGGCTAAGTTTTCGCTTTTTGGATGCTAATGCTTGTTGAATCTTTGTAATCTCCTAAATATTCATGGTGACAGAATTCCTACAAGGATTATATGTCATTACTTGAAGATGGTTACATATATTTTTTTCAACATATACACAAATTTATGAATATAGGTAGTCACTTAAAACGGGCATGCATAAAAATAACAAATAAAAATGGATTACAATAAAAATGGAAGATGAAAGACTACATTGTGAATAATCAAGGCTTAAATGAAAATATATTTTCAAGAGATGGATCCAACATTATCTTCTGTAAGATTTTTGCTCTGGAGCTTTCAAATTCGAAAACTGATCTGACAACAAGGGCATGAGTATAAGTAAAGGCATGAGTATAGATAATATCATACACACTGTAATCATTGAAACAAATATTTCATCAATCTTAATTTCATTTCTAATCTACTAGTTCCCTTATCATCTAATATTAAGTAACAAGAGTACTTGTTCACAAGAATCACCAGGCAACCTTTGTACATAGTGTATTTTACCCATTGTGCTATCAAAATCATTATGGATATTGCCAAACACAATACTTTGATTGAAACCTATGCGGTGTGAGCATAACATCAAACTTTTCTTCATTTGGAGGTAGTGAGATGTTGAAATCAGAGTGGACTAATTAATGAAAAAATAAACTATAAAACTTGATATAACGTCAAAGCTTTGAATATTAAGAGGCTCTTTTTTGTCATCATGCAAATAAATTTGGTGGAGGGATGGTAAATTTGTGATATTTGCAAAAAGCATTTTTGGGCACAATATTATTTTTACAAAATTTTGGATATAATACGGCTGGATACGACATGTAAAAATATATAATAATAAAAAAACCCAACAACAATAATTTTCAACATTTGCTCAAATTGATGTTAATTGAACTTCACATAAATTTCAAGAAAGCTTTAAGTTGCTAACCCTATTGATATTACTCTATTTTAGAGAACAACCTCAAAATCCACCAAGTTTTATAATTTTATTTAACCTCAAATTTTTTGTTCACGTTTTCAATGCATAACAGGTTGAAGTGTTTACCATGTTCAAATAACAACACATGATAAAAATCGCAACAAAGCCTTTTACTCTAGACAACCACTAATTCTAGTCTAATTGTACAACCCCTTATAAAAATTGAATATGTTAAATACTAAAGTATGCCGTAGATGATAACAATGAAGAGCCAAGTGAGAATTAATTATTTTTACAGTGCTTGACCTTTGACAAACTGAGTAAACAAACCTATTTTAATCAATGACACAACATGCATACACATACCATAAGCAGTGTGCATTATCTACATAGATATAGCATAAAACCCCCTATTGGTTCTAGCATATGCCGAATCTTTCTAGATTCCAATTTTCATATAATACTGAATTCAATAATATGAGAACCATAAAAAAAGGTTCTATATTTTTCCTGTCTCTTTATCCCTGGAACCAGGATCAGTCCCTTCTATTCAGCACAATAAAGCTTGAGATATCGGCCCAACAGAGTAGAGCTCAAATGGTAACACCTGCGACACAGATGTCATCTCACCCGAGATATCTCTCTCTTTTATGGGTAACTGCCAGAACCAGGTTTTCGCAGTTGTGTGGGAAGGTGTTTTAGTACCTTGGCTCTGCACCAAGGCTTCCAACGAAGGTCAAGGGGTGGATTACTTGTATGCACGGTGCTTCAACAGCTAAACTGTGATCCCATCTCTCTTTATGAAACTCAACTAAATAAACAATAGGCGTGCGGCATAATCATGTCCATTAATGCCATGTGTTCATCATACATTTATCCATTTGTAAACAAATATACAGTCATTCATTCAACACAATAATCACACATATATCTAAGCTACTTTCAACATTCACACATATACACAGAATGTAATGTGGAAACCATCCGGGAGAAAAACACAAGGTGCTCTTCATTTGGCATGAGGAAATAGATGCACCTTTCATTTGCGCACTAAGCTAGGGACTCTGCTCAAGATATTATTTTCTATCCTTACATACTCTTCCTCCCTATCATGCTCTCTGTTCTTCTCTATTTTCTCTTTCTACTCTACTTCTACTAGTGATCTGCACACAGCCTAGATCGAATCAACCTTCCCTACTTGTCTGCGCACTCAGTTGCTCTGATGCACTCAGTGATACATAACCATTGACCAAAACTCCTACCTCAAGTCTAGCTCAAGTGTCTTACCAAGAGTCTAACTGATAGTCTACAAGATAGAAGCTAACCCATATATAGCTCGGGTTCCTTCTTTTATAGACTTATTAACGACTCAATACCGACTCGATACAGACTCATTACAGACTACTTATCTTCGCTATCTCAGCCGACTTACAATATCCAGCAAATAGGTTTTCTTTCCTATTCTAGAAACACATAACGAGAGGCACTTTCGGCTTGACTTACAAAGATTCCTTCACGCATGTGGTTTCCGCCGGTTCCAGCCAAGCTTGTACCCATGATCGTTAAGGACTCTCTCTTTCTCAGTGTTATGCCTTACTGTTGTTTTTCAGTCATTGTGCTATTTGCACACCTGCTTCTACTGATATTCGGTTACACCATCTCGTGTCACCTTTTATCCTTCTATTGTGGACTACCGATCTAGCGGAGCTTCCTCTTCCAGTGCCTTCTCTTTTTCTTCTTCTTCTCTTTTACTTCCTTTGTCACAGCATTCTTCCCCTTCTCCTTTATGTTGCTTCCTCAGTTGTAGCTCCTTCATATTCTCATTTATGTTCTTCTCCATAATTAGGTAGAATTCTGCATGATTTTTTCCCTACTATCCCTAGGCCCAACAGACCCCAAATACTCACCTGTGGATTGTCCCGAGCCACGCGAAGCTATTTCTCCATGTACTGACTTGCATTGATTTTGTTTTGAAAGTCCTCTATGAGTTTCACCAGTTTCTCTGCCTCTATGCGCACTTCTTCCTCTGTTTTATGAATTTTCTCCACCATGTCAGAACTGACGTGTTCCAACATGACTTTTTCTATAGATGTCGCTACTTTGCACACCTTCTAATGTACAAGTTGAATTTATGTTCCTTCTGTGTTTGTTGTATATTCCTTCTGTGCTTGAATGTATGTTCCTTCTATGTTTGATGCTTACTGTAGTGTTTATAAATTCTAGTACTACTGTCATTTTTCCTTCTTATCGAATGTATTTACTGCTCAGAAGAGTAGGATAGACAGGATGAGAGACTTATTGGTATCACCGATTTTCCTTGTCTGTGTTTCTAGCTTCAGCTCCAACTCATCCCAGGTTTTTCCTTCTTCCCTTCAAAATACTCCTCGGCATTATCTATGAATGAGTATGAAACATCCAGGTAAGCCTTAAATCTCGCAGAAGTCGCTCATTCCAGCATCTGGTCAATGTTTTTCTTTGCTTCAGTGATGGTGAGATATGTCATCCGATACATATAGTACCTCCCTCCATTGGAGTGTGCCAATTAAGATTATTTTTGGAACTGTCATCACCTCTCGTATTTTTAGTAGTTTACAGTGATGATGGTGATGACGTTGCCATTTTTTTCTTCTTCCCCCAGTCTGAACATTCGTTCAGACAGATAGTTCCTAACAATGGACACCATGCATTGTGGCCTGTAATTCCATAGTTTCATCTGGAGGATTTGGTGGGATGTCCTTTGGTCTCTGAATTATGGACACCATTTCTACATTCGTTCTCAATTCTTTGAGGACAGTATTGCTCTTACGGGTATCGGAAGGTCTCCTCAGTGTCACCTTTACAAAGCTAATTTGAGACATTTTTATAGGGAGGTCGGGGACTAGCATATTCTACTAGCGTCTCCCAGCCTACAGTGGAACATATCTAGCAACATTTCCATTAGTCAAAACAGGTGTTATGACTCCCTTGACAGGGCCCCTGGGGCCATTAGCACTAAAATTCTTACTATTCATACTTCTCCACAAGTATTCGTTAACTTTGTGTCTTGCAAATAAAACTCGTCGGGGCATTATATGGGCGCTAACTAGTAATCAGCCACTAGTAGAGGGTTCGTTCCAGTAATCAATCTGTCAAATATTCACATGCACCATCATCAGGGACTAGCTTATTCTCCAAGCGTCTCCCGGCCTATAGTGGAACATATCTAGCAACATTTCCATTAGTCGGAACAGGTGTTATAGCTCCCTTGACAAGGCCCCTGAGGCCATTAGCACTAAAATTCTTACTATTCATACTTCTCCACAAGTCTTTGTTAACTCTATGTCTTGTAAATAAAACTCACTGGGCATTATATGGGTGCTAACTAGTAATCAACCACCAGTAGAGGGTTCGTTCCAGTAATCAGTCTGTCAAATCTTCACATTTTCCATCATTGAGTGGCATAATGACAACACGAACCATCACGTGGGTCATCAGTCCGAACTCTTACATGGAGGTGTCGGCTACCCCACCCCTTTTTTTATGATGTCATAATACTTATGGAAGAAGTGACCCTCAAATTCCCTTGATGTCTGCTTGGATTTCCTTGGTGTCTGTGATTTCATAATTGATGATTGTCACATCAATAAGCCTAAATGTACCAACACCACATTGGTTTCAGCTTCACACTTTTTGCGCCCCACTTCTTGCGATAGGCACTTCTTCTCTCTTCTCGTGTCCTTCCTCATCTTCTATTTTTGTTTTACCTAGTCGTAGTTATCAAAATAAGGCTTCAAACAACTCCCATTAATGATCCCCCTGACTTCTGTGCCATCTAATTTTTCCAATTTCAATGCTCCTCCATCAGTGATTTTCTTAACCACATATGGTCCTAACCAATGTGTCCTCAGCTTGCCTGGGTGCTTAAAAAATTTGCTTCCATACATAAGAACAAGGCCTCCAACTGAAAATTGTTTGTTCTTAATGTGTCTGTCATTCCATACCTTCTGCCTTTGTTTTTCTACATTTTGGTGAAATCCTACAATGAAGCATTCTTCTTCGAAATGGATTAGATGAAGTAATCTTTCTTCGATAGCGTCAACATCTGTCATTTCCGTGAGTGCCTCTACTATTAAACTTGGTACAATGTTTTCCATAAGCATGACAACTTCATATCCATATACTAACTTGAATGGTGTCTGTCCTGTTAACTTCTTACATGTTGTGTGATATGCCCATAGTACGGCGGAATTATTCGGGTCATCCTTTCGCGTATTACAAACTTTGGTTATCACATTTTCATTAATCTTGTTAAATGCTTCAACCGCTCCATTTCCTTGTGGGTGATATGGAGTTGTTCTTCTATGTTGTATCTGAAATTCATGAGTTAGTTCTTCAATCAATTGATTAAGAAAATGCGTGCCTTGATCGCTAATCAATACCTTTGGCATCGGAACCTTGTTACAACATTTTTGAATAAGAACTTCGTTGTTGTCGCAGCAGTACAATCCCTAACTGGCATAGCTTCTGCCCATCTAGTTAGGTAGTCAGTCGCAGTAATAATATACCTTGCTCCAGTGCACTTCCCTATTGGAATAATAGGTCCCACAAAGTCAACAGCCCATTTATCAAATGCCTGTAATGTGAGTTGTGGTACTAATGGCATTTCATCTCTTCAGGATGGATTGCTTGTTCTTTGGCAGACATCACAACTGTGAAAATAATCCCGAGCGCCTGCATGCATGGTATTCCACGATAACCTTGCTTGTAATATCTTATGCATAGTCGCATTTCCTGCATAGTGTCCTCCTGCGATACCAACATGTTCTTCACTTAAAATAATAGGTTTCTCATGTTCCAAAACACGAGACTAAAGTATCTCATCAAGGCCCAGTTTATACAAGTGGCCAACAATCAATTGGAAAACTGCAGCTCTCGTTACTAACAGTTTCTTATGTGTTGTTGTAAATTCGACCAGGGAAAAACCTGTAGTTAGGAACTGTATGATATCTTCATATTGATCATAAAATGCGGTTATATAAAATAGTTGTGCATCAGGAAGATTATCTTCCAGACTAGTAGGTTCTTCTCCACTCTTAATTCTTGATAGGTGGTCTCGTCTCAAGTTCAATCAGCTCGGTTTGACAATTATCTCAAAGTCAAATTCTTGGAAGAGGAGAAGCCACCTATAGATATTCCCCCCCAACAATGGATTATTAACCAAACATTTCAATGTAGAATGGTTAGTATACATTTTGAAATGTCCCCCCCAGCAAGTAATGTCTAATTTTTTGCAATGCATAAACCATCGCAAGTCCTTCCCTCTCTGTTGTAGTGTAATTCTTCTCTGCAGTTGATAGCTTTCTGCTAGCAAAAGAAATGGGGTGATCAATCTCTCCTTCTCCTGGTTGCATTAGTACTACTCCAAGTGCAACATAGCATGCATCGACGTGAACATGAAATTATTTTTTCCAATCTGGAAAGACAAGTATGGGTAGAGCAGCCATCTTGCTTTTCATCTTATCTAGACTCTCTTGGCATTCATCTGTCCACTGAAACTTAGTATCCTTTTTCAACAATCTCTCCATCGGGGTAGTCACTTGTGTATATCCTTTAATAAACTTTTTGTAGTATCCCATATGTCCTAGTGTTGCTCTTAATTATTTAACTGTGGTAGGTGGTGGTAAGTCAAGGATGATGGCGATTGTAGTTGGATCAACCAAAATTCTGTCATGACAAACCATGTGGCCTAACAGAGCCTCAAAAGGTGCACAAAAAATACACTTTCTCAAATTGAGAGAAATTTGGTATTGGCAACATCATTCCAACATCATTCTCAGGCTTTCTATGTGGTCTTTTATAAGACCAAATACTGTCCTATCATCAAAGTAGACTTCAAGAAATTTGTGTATAAAATATTTAAATGCAGCAACAACAATTCTAGAAAATATTCTAGGCACATTCTTGAGTCCAAAGGGCATTACCGTGTATTGGTAGCATCCCCAATCCGTTGCAAAATTAGTCTTGTATCAATCCTTTTTTGCAATTCTTATATGATGGAAACCCGAGAATCCATCTGTAAATGAATACATTTCTCGTCCGCCAACATTCTCCAATGCTTCATCTGTGAATGGATTTGGAAATGGATCATGCAAACATGTATCATTTAATTTCCTGAGATCAACACAGATTCTCTCTTCCCCTGAAGTTTTCTTGTCTTGTACTGCGATTGGGTTAATCCATTATGATTCTTCAACTGGTTCTATTACACCGGCATCTAGCATTCGATCAAGTTCGGCTTTAACTTTCTCTTTGTAGCACGGGTTTAATCTGTATGGTCGTTTTTTGACCGGTTTTGCATCAGGCCTTAGGGGTATCTTCATTTCATCGAGGTCTACAACTATTCCTTTCATTTCAGAGAACTTTGTAGGGAATAGATCCTGAAATTCATGTAATAAGTCGATGATCTTTTCCCACAGTCTCTTCGTCCCAGTAATCTCCAATATTAGCAAACTTCGGGTTTTCAACCGACCGAATATTTACTTTCTAAATCTTGAGTGGTTTTAGAAACTAGTCAGTGGTTATAGAAACTCCCTCTATTATACGTATACCTTTTGAATCAGGTAAATTTAACTCAAGTGGGTCATCGTCATCCAGTTCTCCCATGATATTATAACACTCCATCCAGTTGTGAATAAGCTTGCTACATTGATGGAAATTTGTGTCTACGGCTGGGATTTCTTCAAATATATTTTCCTTTATTACATGTAACGCAACATATATTATCTGGTGTTCACTTGCGAACTCAAATTTCTGGGTAAAGCTTACAGCTAAGCTTTCCCATTCAATAGTTCCTTGTCACATCTTTTCTGATGTGTACCAACTTCTTGGTACCATTTCCAAAGTGTGGATGAATCGATGAACCCATTCTTGTCGCGGATTTTCTTTCCACGTCCTATGACAGTGCTCAATATGTTTCCCAGGATCTTTCAATCATGTATACTTTTGATCAATACAACTGATCTCTTCCCCAAACCTAATGTCCATTAATCTCCTACATAGTGGCCATTCAGAGATAGATTGTTTGTGTGTACCCCACCATCTAGCGAGCGTAGCTTTCAGCACATAGTCCAAAGCAGACAATCTTTGTGATTTTGTAACTTTTTCTTCAAATTCTACCAAAAAATATGCAAGGTTAGGTAATCTTTCATATGTAGGCAGCGTGCTTGCTTCAGCTCCTACCCTTCAGAAAACTCTTGTGATTCTTGCACATCTTCGCATGGAGACTTTGTGTAACCTATTCTACCAATTTTCCAGGGCCTCACCTGAGTTGGACGTGCATGAGCTTACACTCCGCCAACTCATATTTCCATCATTTTTTGGATTGATATAGTGTTCCTTTGAAGACATGATGTTATACAACTTATCTAGATAATTTTCTTTCCCTTCGCTATGTACAGACTCAACATATCTCTGTCCTTCAAGCGGATCAATTGGCACAACCACTCTTATTTTAGAATCTTTGAAAGATAAGATCATTTTCTTGAAGTTTATAATGGTTTGGTTTTCTATTTCCCAACCAATTCCTAGAAGTGCAGGATATGAGTTTGTGTCATCGACAATGTCAATAAATTCAAAGTCGGCATATGTTCTTAAGACTTTGACTTCCACAGGAACTTGAGTTAGTCTACCAATTGGTAGAACCTTCGACTGGTCTGCAAGCCTTAGTTGAATAGGAGACCAATCCAATCGCAGCTTATTCATGCTCTCCCATGTTTTTCTCAATATGTTGACATCCATGCCTAGATCTAATATGATATAATCCATATCATAGTCTCCTATCTACATAGTCATTTGCAATTCTCGTCCTGCCTTTAGTTTTTTTTCCGATATGATTAACTTTTTTTTCAGGTCATAGGTCTTCTTGGGTTTCTTCTATGAGTGTTGTCGATTCCGCAATAGCATCTTTATCATTTATTAGTGCTAAAAAACTTTTGAAAAATTGTTTAAGGTTACTAACCTTTTTCATTGGCACCTTTCTAATTAGTTGTTCAAATTTTTCGGGCATAGTCTTGACTTGTCTAGATGTGGACAGGTGATTAATATCAACAAATTCTGGTCACACCTCCAAGAAGACTTCTTTCTCCTGTTGGACATGTAGCGGAGCTTTCTTTTTTGTTGTAGGTCTCACCTGCGGTTGTCCTTGCTATGTATTTTGGTCTTCTCATGTCGCAACACCTCTTGTAACTACATCAATGTGGGGTTCTCTTGGTTCAGTAAAAATAATTTGAATATTATGACTGGGATTCAGATTCAGATTCTGCGTCGGGTTGGGGTTTACAATAGTTCTAGCCTTCCATTTCGCAATAAGTTGCAGACACTGTTCGACAGTGTGATCAAATGATTTACAATATGTACAATTTTTTGTAGGAATTTGACAATCTCAGGAAAAATGTCCTAGCTTCCCACAATTATAGCATATCACTTGGTCTCTTCCTCGAAAAAATCCTCCTCCTTGTTGTTGTCCTCGACCTCTAAAATTCCCACCCCAATTTGTGGAGTTTATTGTTGTTGTTGAGGATATTGATTATGTTGGTATTACGGTTGAGGGTATTCTTGTTGTTGATATTGTGTAGGCTGATACTAAGGCTATGCTCGTTCATATTGCATCTTCTCATAATTTTTCATTAAGTAGGTATCCATCATCTTTTCTTACAGTAGCTAAAATGATTTGTAATCTTTTTCATCATGACCTACTGATCTACAAAATTTACAATACAGACTAGCGAGTGTGCTTACAATATTCTGTAAGTACAGACATTCCTCGGACGTGGCCCCTAGTCTGGCATAATCTACACCAAGGCATTCCTTGGGTGTGTTACGGAGAGAAATTCCTATGGCTTGGGGTACCACAACAGACAGCTTGACTCCATAAATCAATCATTTCCAATATGCAATAGAAATTAAATGTCTAACACTAAAGGATCAGACCTAGTACCTTATTCTGGACGGTTGAAGTAGATCCCCATTGAGCTTTCTAACTTCAGCTTGAATTGATAGATTACTTCCTCAACAACAAGTAAACAATACAAGCATTCTATATATCATGGTGTTAGATCTATTCTAGCATACATAATCAATAATGTATACGCATTTAACATAATCCAATGGATCAAATATTCATTCAAACACACATTATTGGATAGGAAAAGATATTTCTATAAATTTAAATCAGAGATTACAAGATACAACCTCTGATGGCACATCTGCGAACCAAAGAAACTGAATCCCTCACTTGGGCCTCCATCACCTCAATCCCCCATCTCTCGATAGCAAGCTCACAAGCAAAAGGCAAGCTTGAGAAGAACACACTAGTGCTCCAAGGGACAAAGGGATGCAGACTCAAGCATAAGTTCTGGCAACAATGGACTATAGTTTCTTTGCTCTCAATTCTCTCATATGCCTTCAATGTACCAAGGGGTTCCTTATATAGCTTTTCAAAGGGGTAATGAAACGTCAAATCCGAGCGATCTCAAGGCATAGGGAAGGCCACGAGTCAAATGAATCGGATCCATGTCAAGGAAAACTCCAAAAGGATTTGGATTTTGGACACATCCCGATGTACGCGGTTTTAGTGTTCAAACCCACGTATATACACGCTTATAGGTTTAAAAGTCACGTGTATCATTTTTCACATGTTTTAAGGGATGGTCAAGGAAACATCAAAGGACAAAAATTGGTCCACGGGGTCTAAGGAGTATGCAGCAGGACAGGGGAAGGCCATACAAAGTGTGATTCACCTGCAGTGGTGAAATTAGCTATAACAGGGTGTTTAATGGGTTTGGCGCACTTGCTTCGACATAGTTCATGAGCATCGGGCAATTGTCTTTATGGTGTCCATTTTTTCTGCATCATGTACACAATAGTTCTTCCTAAACTTCCTTTCCTCTTTTAATTTCCTAGAGCTGCACCGTAAGATTGACTAGCTATGACTGAATTTGCATCATTCCCAAGCCAGTTTCTTCAATCGACGAGGCTTCTAATTTCATTGCTGTTTCTAGAGCCTCTATTTGCGACACGAGTTTTTGTTGCATCAGCAGGGTTTGGATATGTTGGTAACAAGGAGGCAATAAACCATTCCTTGTGTTGCACATTCGACATTTGGAAACTCATTTTGGCAATTAATGTATTAAATCTTTGGTCAAAGTCCCAAACAGATTATGTTGGTAGTTGCTTAATCTCTTTGATTTCGGTGATGCAATGTGATTCAGACTTTGGATTTTTGAATTCATCTATCAAACCCAGTCGGATCTTGTTGAGTGTTTTCGGGACAACTCCTACTGGTACTATGGAGAATTTCATATACCGGTCAAGTGCATGACCTCGCAAAGTTGTGATCATTTGTGCTTTCTTGATATTCTCATCTTGGATCTGTCGTGCAGTCCATACAGCAAAGGAACCAATGTTGTTCTGGGTATTCCAACCCATTTCCATTGAATATTGGTAACTTAATGTCATCTCCAGCCATTGTATTTGATGTTGGTACAGTCATAACAAAATTTTGACTAGTCGAACTTCCTTGTCCGCTATTTGTAGTGTTAGTATTACTTGTATTTACAGAATTACTTGGAGACGGGTCTCTTGATCTTACCTCTGGTGCTTTAGGCGAGTTGTAAGCACGTTCTTGTTTTGGAGCTTCAGTCGACTCTTCTAACTCTTCGTCTCCTTCTGAGATAGGATGATATTCTTCTTCTTCGTTAGAAAACCCTTCGTCTAAGTATGACACAAGATCGTATCCTTCTTCTTCTAGATATGTGTTGCAACTCCCTCTTCCTAACATATTTTTTCTTCACTTACCGGACCTGAATCTTCTTCCACTTCTTAAAAATCCTGGCTCTAGTTCAATTCCACTATCTTCTGGGAACATCTCGCTCTGAGTTTCTGCTGAGACATAGCCACTCTTTGCTATTCAGTCTTGTTGCATTCACAGAATGTCTTTTTTACATAAAAACATTTTTATCCACATCTTTAAAGATGGAAGCTATCTGTTGCATGGTCCTTGAAAAAAAAATTGCTCTGCCTCAATGTATGGCATTATTTTGTCAACAATGAACTCAGTAATATATCCTTCTAGGATATTGTCTATCCAAAAATCCGCAACCCTTGATATAGGGTTGCTTACTTCTTCCAATTGTTCAATTAACTAGGGAGTTCACTCCCTTGGTTCGCTACCTTGAAAATGTGTCCGTTTGGTCGCTAACTTAGATAACCACTCATGTAGTATGATGGTAACTCTGTTGGGTTCCACTGAGATCCTTCACTTTCTTTTCGTGCAAACTCTAACCCTTTGGATTCCACCAAGTCCTGGATCTCCGGTTTCATGGGTTGTCACAAAATATCCCTCACTAGAACAATTTAGGGTCCTAACAACATAACCATTGATTGGATTTTTCTTGTCTCTCTATCCTTGCACCTAGGCTCATTCCCTTCTATTCAGCACAACAAAGCATGAGATATCGGCTCGACATAGCAAAGCTCAGCCAGCAGCACCTACGACACATATGTCGTCTCACCCGAGATATCTCTCTCTTTTATGGGTAACTGCCAAAACTAGGTTTTTGCAGTTGAGTGGGAGGGTGTTTTAGTACCTTGCCTCTACTCCAAGGCTTCCAACAAAGGTCGGGGGGTGGATTACTTGTATAGACGATGCTTCAATGGCTAAACTACAATCCCATATCTCTTTATGCAACTCAAGAGAATAAACAGTAGGCATGCAACATAATCATGTCCATTAATGCAATGTGGTCATCATACATTTATCCATTTGTAAACAAATATATAATCATTCATTCAACACAATAAACACACATACATCTAAGCTACTTTCAACATTCACACATATACACAGAATGTAACGTGGAAACCCATCCGGGTGAAAACCACAAGGTGTTATTCATCTGGCATGAGGAAATAGATGCACCTTTCATCTGTGCACTAAGCTGCAGACTCTGCTCAAGATATTCTTTTCTATCCTTACAGACTCTTCCTCCCTCTCATTCTCTCTATTCTTCTCCCTTTTCTCTTTCTACTCTACTTCTACTGGCGATCTGCACACAACCTGGATTGGCCCAACCTTCCCTACTCGTCTACGCACTCAGTTGCAGAACCTCTACTTTGATGCACTCGACGATACAAATCCATTAACCAGGATGCCTACCTCAATTCTAGCTCAAACGTCTTACCAAGATTCTAACTAACAATCTACAATCTAGAATTTAACCCATATACAGCTCAGGTTCCTTCTTTTATATCCTTATTATAGACCTGATACACATCCCATACATGCTTGTTACCGACTCAATACCGACTCGATACATACTCTATACAAACTCATTACAGACTCCTTATATGTCACTATCTCAGTCGACTTACTAGATTCACCCAACATGTTTTCTTTCTATTCTAGCAACACATAACGAGAGGGATTATCGGTCTGACTTACAAATATGCCTTCACACGCATGGTTTCCATCGGTTCCAACTGAGCTCGTACCCACGATCGTTAAGGACTACCGCTTTCTCAGTGTTATTCCTTACTATTGTTTTTCGGCCGTTGCGCTATTTGCATGACTACTTCTACTGATATTATGGTACACCATATTGTGTCACCTTCTGCGTTTTTGTTGTTACTTACTTATCTGACACTGCTTCCTCTTCCAACGCCTTCTCTTTGTCTTCTTCTCCTCTTTTAACTCCTTTGTCGCAGCATCCTTCCCCTTCTCCTTTATGCTACGTCCTCAGTCGTAGCTCCTTCCTCTTATCCTTCCCCTTCTTCTCCATACTTAGGTAGAATTCTTCCTGAATTCTTCCTACTTTCCCTAGGCCCAACAAACAATACAAAAAAACCTAAATTACAACAATATCAAAAGCAATCAAACAACACAAAACAAAAACTAAATTTTAACACTATCAAAAGGATTCGAGTTGTCACTAAATACAAATCTTGATTTCCTTCAACTTACAAGACACTCAGGCTCGCATGGCCTCTCTAGCCATGACTCATTGTTTGTGGCGGCAGACGAGACCTAGAGCCACATAGCAAATGTAAAATATAATTCCAATAGAAGTTAATTATGGATTGTAAAATTGAACTGTCTCGCTACTCAACTTACAAGATTGCATATATACTGAAATTGAAAAATTACATCAAACTCACAACAACATAATATGGAACACTTCAGATTGAACTCTACAACAAACCCTTACTCAAGAACAAGGAAAAAGGACACAAAGATCGAGGGAGCAACATCTCTTCCACTCAATTCCATATTCTCCAACTTGGATCTTCTTGTCCTCCCGATGGCCAAGCAAGCATTTTATTATCTTGCTTTTTTCTTAGGTCAAGGATTTTTGTGTGCAATGCATCACCCAAGGGTTGAAGAGTTTTTTATGTTTTGTTCTCAAACAACGATTGTTTAAGCATGAAATTTTTGGAATCCACCTCTAAAACCCTATTCGAAAGGGAAAGCACATCTGTTCGTAACTATTCCATCAACTTAGCGAAGTTCTGGAGTGGAGATGTTAGCAATATTGGATCTATGGAGATGGTAACGATGTTCTTGGAATAAAAACCAGTGCTTGGGTTGTCCATGTTACAATTCCATGTTGTGTTACTAGACACCAATTTTATGTGGTGACCATTATTTGTCTTTGTTGGAGTCTTGTACAATCCGTTGAGTTGGATTCTTGGATGTTGGATCCTTGTATCGGTCCCAAATATGGAGTCCAAGGTGTCTTATGGAGATATTGCTTGTCTAAAGAGACACACAGAAGGGTCGGCGAGAAAAATCTCATTTGTAGATGCAAACTAATCCCATCTACGGTGCCTACCTTCCCCACTCCCCCATACTCGCGGGGAGCTTGGGACATCCCCACTTTTAAGCCATCTTAGCCTCCCCTAATACAAACATGTAGTCGAAAGCACGTAGGAAAGTGCACTGAAGGAGGAGTATCCAAATTATTCGAGAGATATGTTGTGTGAGGGAAACCAACCCTGTGCTCAAGAAATAAAGAGAAAAAATATACTTGCACCATGTGTTATTACATCCCATAAGCAGCAGTTGACTCAAAAACGTCTGTTTTAGCACTAGATCAAAATGGATATAGAGAGCTAGGATTGGCGAGAAGGGAAGCTAGGGTTGTATGGGCACTATGAGAGGAAAATACAAGCGCATATCGAGAACCCAAATAAAGGGTTCAACAATTCATGTGAGTGAAATGTAGAGTAATACTTCCAAAGAATTTTATCGATGAAGACCCAAGAAGTTTTAGCGCTATGGACAGATACATTGTCTCCCAAACAAATCCCTCAAGCAACAAAAACTCCATGCCCTAACTGGAAAAACACCATCTAGACCCACAGTCAAACCCTCGACCCTTTTGTTCCTCCTGAGGCCTCACTCTTCTTCGATACCATGTGACCCACAATCGAACCCTCGACCCTTCCTATTCCTCTTACGGCCTCACCTGAAATCAAAGAGAAAAATAGAGAAATGTATAGGTTAATTTTTGTAGTTAGGATGAGTAAAAGTTGAAAATTTCAAAGATGCATTAGATAATGTATAAAATTAAGTAAAATTAAACACATTTCTATTAAATTAAGTAAATTGGTTTTTTAGTCATTTATAATTGTGTGACTAACTATTTAGTTGTATTTTTTATTCTATGACTAAATAAGTCATTTAATATAGTCATTTTTAGTTGTGTTGCTCTAATTTAGTCTTTTTTAGCTTAAAAAAACTTTTGGGACTAACTTTTTTACTTTGGTAGTCATTTATTTGTCAAATTCTACTAGTGAGGGTGGAGGACACATCTCTCTTTAGAGATAAACTACCACCATCTGAGTTAGTTTGTATTGCTTTAGAGTTTACAATGTTTTTCCATTCCATTCATTAATAGAACTTGAGTGTTATTGTAGTACTATGTTTTCTGCAAAATATATGTATGTTTGTTTCCATTTTATATTGTTTCCTTCATTTTGTTCTCCAAATATTCCATATTGCAATTAGCTCTCTATTTTTTGGTACACTAAAAGGACTCGCATGGCCCAATCCCACTACATCCTTAATGTCTCCCATCCCAAAATCCTTGGTTGTTTGGCCTGCATTTGCATGGTGTGTAACCTCATCCCCTTGTCACATAGGGAGTTGTATTTGTGGGAGGTTTCTCTCTCCAAAACCATGGCTTTCCTAAGATGTTACGGTTGATGAATCGCAAAATTCTTTGTGATTGCAAATGCATGGTGTGTAAGGAGCTAGAAGGGATTTTAGAAAATCCACAATGGGGTCCTTATGATGAATATAAGAAATTCTAGGGTACCAAGCTTTGTTATCCCTTGTGGGTAGATGTTTTTTAAGTGAGAGGTGCTTAATTGCACAATCGATTTCATTTACTTATATCCATTGACAAGGCCATTGAAGCCTTTTTCAAAACCCTAACCACCAAGAATGAAAGGGAAGCCATCTTTTCCCTTAAAACCATCAAGGACTAGACGACTAACTTAGTATACTTTAAGCAAGAATTTGTTGACCATTATCATATGGTTTTTCAATCCTAGGGCCTCTCCTATGAAAGACAGAAGGCTTTATAAAGTGTCTCGATGTTGTTCCCTAAAATATTTCAATAAAGCAACCATAGGATTGTAACCTAGAGTTGACCTTGGATGAGCCAGCTATGGTACTTCATACAATGGTGGATGACACAACGCTAGATGGTTTCTCCTATGAATTATATAAGGCTACATGGGAGTTTCTTGGCCCTTACTTCCTTTGTGTATCAGGAAGCCTTTCATCAACATTCTTTGGATACGAAAAATCCAAGGGCTCATTACAGTTATCCCCAAATCTAGGGATCATAAGATGATCACAAACCGACAATCTATGACTAATAGCTCCTACAAGTTTTTGCCCAAACCCTAGCACTGTGGGTAAGAATTTCTTTCTTTCTTTCTTTTTAATTTATTTCATGTCAAAAATTCGACCTCCACAATTGCTTTGGTCTAAGTCTCCTAAGTAGTCATAAATTACCCATATGATAATTGATGATGTTGATTTGGAGGCCTTGATTGGTTAGACCACATATCTTGGTGGCATGTAAGATACCATGCAATGTTTGTTAGTGGGTTTGAAACCATGGCCTCGTGGACTAATGGAGGCCTCAAAACCAATTAAGCTATAAGTGATGTTTGTCCCCGTTAAGATTATGTGACTCAAACATATTGGCTTCATCTTAAGTGAGTGCATTCTAAACCATGTTATTATTGCATGGAAATCCATGGAATAGACTCTCTTATGGCCTAGTCCTATGTTTGTCAAAATTGATTTTGACAAGGCCCATATAACAAAGTTGAGTAATGGCCCTTTAACTTAACCATGTGAAAAACCCTAAGTTTGAGTCCATCTCCTCAACAATGTTGAAACCTTCTTCGCCAACACTTCAGCCTATCTCTCCATATGCAGCTACAAATCCATTCAACAAGGTTGTCTCCTAGCTCCAAACTACTTGTAACGTAATGGGTGTAGAAGCTCTTGGATACTTGATTTTAAAAACTCATTCATAAAGGGGTATTGGATTAAAATCCCAAATAACCGTTAAAATCTAGTGTTTTTTCTTGGGGGTATTGGATTAAAATCCCAAATAACCCTTAAAATCTAGTGTTTTTTCTTTCTGTCTGTCTTGGTGTTTTTTTTTCTTCTTGTGGGGATCGTGACAGACCTTTGTGTAAATCGTATCTCTGCCTTCGGTTCTAGATACCGGCTGCTACCAACAATGTTTCTGCACTTTTTTATACTCCACATTCAGCTAATGGAATCACAATGGATGACATCATGACTCTCTTTCGTACGTCATGTTTGGTCACATTAGATAGTGATAGTGTCTATATTTTTCCAGTTGTTTCGTGTCCATCTTGCTTGGAGTTATTCATTGGTCAGGCAGATAATAGATTAAGTGTGTGCACTGCTCACTAATGGATACCAGCTACAAGCATGGCCTATAATCAATGAAAATATGTGCAGACGACACAGAAACAAGGAAAATAAAAATAAGCGAGTTGTCTAAAGAGAGGACTTTTTGACCTCTGTTTTCGGTTGGTTTTTATCCCTTTTCTTTGCCATAATTTTCATAGAATTTTCAAAACTTCAAAAACATTGTTAGATCTTAGGAGTGTGGGTGTTTAGGGGTTTTTTGTCACCAGATTTCATTTCTGAACTTAAAATCCCCAAATAAACACAAAAATTACAAATATTGTAAATTAAATTCACGGAATTCCAACAGAAAATCAGCCAAAAAGTCAAAAAGTTCCTTAGTTAGACAGCTCCGAAAATAAGTACTCGAACCTTCCGAAAATAAGTACTTCAACCTTCTGTTGCTTTGATTTTAGTAATGCAAATATGTTTAAAAACAATGGAGGTTGAAGTACCTCTTTCAATGAACCCCAAAATCCATTTATTTACAATGAACCCTGAGGATTTCCGGCAAGAGCTATCCATTGAGCTGCAGAGCATTTAATGCTGCTGCAGTAGGTTGGATCTTAAGGTGCTCGAGATTCAACTGTCATCAAGCCTGCTGCAGCAGCATTAAATGCTCTGCAGCTAAATGGATAGCTTTTGCCAAGATTTCCTGCCTTCATAACGTCCAATTCACTGATGGTGACACCTTAAGATCCAACCTACTGCAGCAGCATTAAATGCTCTGCAGCTCAATGGATAGCTTTTGCCAAGATTTCCTGCCTACATAACGTCCAAATTCACTGATGGTGACATCATTTATGGAAGGAACCAAAGGACTCTGTGTAGAGGCAGACGACACAGATGATGCGGTGCCAGACGACCGTGACTGGTGAATCCCACTACTCGAGCTGCCGGCTGTGGATCCTCCATAGCTGCTCTCACTACTTTTCACAAATGCTGGCTTTGTTGGATTTGCTAATGTCACAGAAGCGCTTGAGATCATCAATATAACATTAGAGATAATTGGACGGAGGCCTGGATCAGCTTGCGTGCATAGAAGGGCAACGTGAATGCATCTTAAAGCTTGCTCCTGCCTGCATGTTTCTCTTAATGTCGAATCGATCATATTGGGAAGACACCCTCGCTTGTATGACCTCCATGCCTGCATCACATCAAGGCAAATGTATACTCACTTAACATCTTTATTATCTCAAACCAAGGCAAATGTATGTATACTCCCTTAACATCTTTATTATCTCAAACCACTGTTACTCGTACGTACTATAGTCTTACCCATTCTAATAGGCTTTGCATTTCATGGGGAAAATTTATATCTCGAGGACTAGCACTCCGAAACTATAGACATCAACCTTTACGGACAGTTGCTCCCTCATTGGATACTCCGGCGCCATGTAACCGCTACATAGTCCAATGAGAAACTTTTAAAATGAGTGTGCTGTTCATGGCTATATCATACGATTGCATAAATGTTCAAGTGTCCCTAAATTGCATTAGGGAAGGGTAGAGGGAAATGTTCTTACTATGTTCCTCCAACTCTAGTTTGGATATGAGTTTAGTCTTCAGGAAACAGTCTTGCTAACCCAAAGTCTGCTATTTTGGGATTTAATCTTTCATCAAGCAAAATGTTATTTGCTTTAATGTTTCTATGAATAATTTGCAACTGTGAATCCTCGTGAAGATAAAGAAGACCACGAGCTATACCCATTATGATGTTATAACACTTTTGCCAATCAAGATGTCCCTTCTTCTTTGGATCTATATTTGTAATTTAAGAATAGCAAATTCGAAAATTTTTAGATAATCAATCCCATGAAAATTATATGAAAGATTTATCTTCTTTCCCTCAACCAAAAAATTGAAAGATTTATCTTCTTTCCCTCCACCAAAATAAATCCAGAATGATGTACCAAACAGGAAGGTATCAAGACTCTTGTTTCGCAAATACTCATAAACAAGCAACCTTTCTGGTCCCTATGCACAACACCCAAGAAGCTTTACCAGATTTCGGTGTTGAACATTGGCCACAAGATTCACTTCATTCATAAACTCTCGTTTTCACTGCCATTTATGTTCCGTCTCTGGTTATTCCCTGAAAGAATCAGCTCCATCAACAATCCATCGAAAAACCCCTCTTCATTTTCATCTATATGAAAGATGATGTCAGTCATGCAATTTCATGGGTTAAACTTAATAATTTCATGGGTTAAGCTTAATAAAAATAGTAGGTAGATACATACCTTGTACACAGGGCCAAAGCCTCCCTCTCCAAGCTTCTTGTTTTCATCAAAATTATATGTTGCTTCTATGAGTGCTTCTAAGGTGAAGATCATTTGTTCTTGCCTCAGTAGCGTCGATTCTGGATCATTTTCTTGTGTTTCTGTGTAGGCAAATTGGTGAATAAGAATCTAATTCATGAGGTAACACAAATTTGGTCATGAGAAAAAGGGCCAAAACTACAGATGCTACCTTCATTCTGTGCAAGGGTTTATCGCCTCTCTAAAATGACAGATTTCAATTTCCTCTGCCCGACAAAAAAACAAACCATTAACGCTAAGATCACGCCTCCCACAATGCCCAATATTATGGGTAATATTTTTGAAGAGGAACCTTCTATAGAGTAGATCACATAATATATATCGTATTGCTATTTGCAGAAACTGAAATTACAATCAAATCATAAAACTAGATGCAACAGAGAGAGATTACTTGATGTGGTAGTTGAAGTTCCATTAGCTGGAGCCTAGGAAGCTACTGTGGGAGGGTTTGCTCCGAAGGAGGCAGAGGATGGAGGTGGAGGTGGACTAGGACTCCTTCCTCCGGTACCAGTGTCAAAAAAGGGGTATACTTCATATCGAACCATGCAGCTTCCCAATATTGAACAAGACCGTAAACGATGTCTTTATTATCCCAAATCCCAATATTTTCTATTTCTATGCAAATTTACTGAAATAGTCGGGCATGCAAACTACCATGCAAAAATTCCCTATTTTATAGCTAAAATTAGGGTTAGGGTTTGTAGGATAGAATGTAACACTTACCACTGATAAGCTGGCTGAAATGCTCCTGAGATAATATGCATGCATCAAGAGCCGATTTGGAGATGACCAGGTACCTTCTGCCTCCGATGATACCCCAACAACACGAACCCAAAATCAGCTAAGGGTGACGTTTTCAGTGAAGAAGGGAGTCCGCTGAAGTTGAGAATTTGCAGGATAGGTAGTCTTCCCATGCCTGAGAGAATGCCTGACACATGCGGAAGTTCTGAGGTCTCTAGGAAGGCTAGCGAATTGATCTAGAGGTTTAGCTGCTCACGCCCCCCTGATCCCGAAATTGTTGATAACTGCTCAGGATGAGCAAGACCGGGTCTGATAATCACCGGGTACTGGAGTATGATACCGATGATGAGAATGGTGACTGGGTTCTGAAGGTAAACTGAGATATGAATACCCAACGAATGATTTGGGCTTTCCAGCTGAAAACCCCCTTACGGCTGCACATGTGCCCCTGCAACAATCTCTGATGGATACTGGATAATTGTAAAGAAATGAATAAATTGAAGAACAAATGGTGAACCTAGATGGTTTACCCTGGATGAGACTAGGGCAGATATCTCACTGCCGAAACCCCGTTAATTAAAGACGTCGTCGCCAACCCCAACTGCTATGTCCACACGCTGTGCTTCTACTCAAGAGCTCCAAAATCAATAATCATCAAAAGTAAAGTCTCCATTCCTTTATCTTCCTTTTATAACTTTCAACTGCAAAAACCCTAACTTTTGACCTAATTAGGTCACTTTAATTTCTAATTTGCAGTTGACTTGCATGCATATGCATGGAGACTTAAATGGGTGCATGCATCATTAAATGATAATTAGATGTCATGCATGTCGGTGGCCTTTGGCCCAAGTGGCCCTCTTTGACCTAATGGTGATATCATATTGATGCCCTAGATTTTCTGTAGATAGCATCAGTCTTCAGTTGATTCCCTAACTGTCAGTAACTGCTCGAACTCACAGGAATCACATAGGTTAGTGGTTTTGGTCCTCAATGCCTAATCAGATGAGGACATTACAGTCCTCCCTGCTTGAGATTGCTTTTCCTGAAGTAACTGCAAACTTGGATGATGCAATACATGTTCACCTTCCCATGTGGCATCCTCTGGGGGTAGTTCTTTCCATTGAACCAAGTATTCCCTAATTACCCAGTTCCTGAGTTTCCTTTATCTAGTATGTATGATCCATTCAGGAATCAATATCAGTAGTCCTTCATCATCTAAAGGAGGTAATTCTATTGATGGAGCAATGTGTTTCCCAATGGTCTTTTTCAATTTGGACACATGGAATACATTGTGAATTTTACTTTCCTGTGGTAGCTCTAGTTGACACCTCTCCCACCTTCCTAATTATTCTATAGGGTCCATAGAAGCGAGGTTTTAACTTTTCTGCTCTTTTCATCTTAAGTGAAGACTGTCTGTAAGGTTGGATCTTTAAGTATACCAAATCGCCTACCTCAAAGCTTCGCTCAACCCTGTGTCTGTCTGCATACAACTTCTGTTGATTCTGGGTTGTCTGTAAGTTTTCCTTCAAGATTTTAAGAATATCCTGATTGTCATGTATCCAATCCTTTGCCTTAGGAGCCCTACTATCTCCAAATACTAAATCTGCATAGTCCAAGGCCTCGTAGCCATATAATCTTAAAAGGTGTCATCCTAATAGACATGTGATAGGTAGTATTGTAGCAATACTCCCCTAAGTGTAGCCATTTAATCCAGGTTTGTTGCTTCCCTATTACGTAGTTCCTCAAATATCCTTCAATCCACTTGTTGACAATTTCAGTTTGTCCATCGCTCTGGGATTGATAACTCGTACTGGTAGCCAGTTCGGTCCCCACTAATTTGAATAGTTTTTGCCAGAAGGCACCTGTGAATCTACTATCCCGATCACTGACAATGGTCTTAGGTAACTCGTGTAACTTGAAGACCTCTCTGAAGAATAACTCAGCTACTTGAGCTGTAGACTAATCAGATGATATAAAAAAGAAATGTGCAAACTTGGTCAATCTATCAACTACGACATATAAACAATCCCGCCCTTGGAACTTAGGCAATCATGTAATGAAGTCCATGGCGACACTTTCCCACTTTTGTTCTGGAATTGGTAGTTGTTGAAGCAACCATGCTAGATGGATGTTCTCAATCTTGTTCTGTTGACATATGCTACATTCCCGTATGTACTGCATAACTTCCCCTTTGAGGCCCTTCCATGAGAACCTTTCTCAGATCTATCTGTAGGTCTTCAAGAAACCTTGATGTCCTAATAATGGAGAGTCATGTGTTGCCTGTATGATCTTTTTCCTCAAAGTTGATTATGGGACGAGGTATATCCTGTTCTTGTAATAGATGATGTCATCGGCATTCCTGTACCTATCATCCTGAATTTGTCCATCAAATAATTCGCAAGTGAATTTATTTTTGGAGTATTCTACTAAGATAAGTTCCCTCTAATATGTGGATATACTCATGAGAGATAGTGAGGTGGGTCTCCTGGATAATGCATCAGCTACTACATTATTCTTACCTTTTATACACTCAATCTCAAAATCATAGGCTTGTACTTTGCTGACCCATTTCTGTTGGCGCTCATTTAGTTTCTTCTGCTCCAAGAAATACTTGAGGCTGTTATGATCTGTTTTGATTTTGAACTTACTGCCCACCAGGTACTGTCTGAACTTCGTGAGAGCATGTAAGATGGCTATAATTTCTTTGTCATATATGGAGTAGTGGCGCTCGTAGTTCTTCAATTTACGGCTCTCAAATGCAATAGGGTGATGATTTTGCATCAATGTTGCTCCTAGCCCTTCCCCTGAGGCATCACATTCTACTACAAATGGTTGTGAGAATTCCGGTAATGTTAAAACTGGACAACAATTCATAATGACTTTCATCTCCTCGAAAGTTTTCTATGCTAGTTCTGTCCAGGTGAATGCTCCATTCTTTGTGAGATCTGTGAGGGGTGCTGCAAATTGGGAGAATCCCTTAGCATACCTTCGGTAATACGTGTATAGACCTAAGAAGCCTCTCAATTATGTGATTGTTTTTGGCACGGGCCAATCTTTGATAGCTCAAATTTTCTCCATGTCAACTTGTACACCTTTTTCACTGATTATGTGCCCTAGATACAACATTTCCTTCATGCCAAATTCACACTTAGACATTTTAGCGTAAAGCGAGTGTTCTTCTAGAATGCTAAGTACTTCGTCCAGGTGTTTCAGATACTCCTCCCATGTTTTGCTGTAAATCAGGATGTCATCAAAGAATACTAACAAAAACTTGCGTAGCTGAACTCTGAAGGTATGGTTCATGCACGACTGATCATTGGTAAGTCCAAAAGGCATGACCAAAAACTCATAGTGACCATAGTGACAACGGAAAGCTGTTTTGGAAATGTCTTGGTCCCTTACTCGGATCTGATGGTACCCCGAGCGAAGATCAATCTTGGAAAAGTATTTGGCACCCCGTAGTTGATCCATGAGTTCATCAATTCTAGGGATGGGATACCTGTTTTTAATGGTCTTTTTGTTGAGTGATCGATAGTCGATGCACATTCGTAGTGTACTATCATTCTTGAGCAAGACCACTGAAGATGCAAAGGGGCTAGAACTGGGCCGAATGTATCCAAGCTCCAACAATTCTTTGATCGTTTTCTCAATCTCATCCTTGTATCTTTTGGGATGCCGATAAGGAGTGGTGATGACTACCTGTGTCCCCTCCTCTAGCTTAATAATGTGTTCAAAGCCTCCATCTGGTAGTCTACCTGATGGAAGGTCCTGAAATACCTTTTCGTATTTCTGTAACAAGGCCTGAATGTCACTTGGGTGTTGTGTGATGGTTTCTAGGGGTTTCCTAAAGGTGACAAAACATTCTGCAGCCCATTCTATATCATCTTGTCTAAGTACTGCCTCCATTCTCTGTGACGAGACCGGTTTTCGAGGATAAGTGTTCATGCCCCTCAAAACTACCCATTTGTCAACTGGCCCTAGTAATTCCATTTCCATTGCCTAGTAGTCTGTAGTATATTTCCCTATTGAATAAAACCAATGAACACCCAATACTACATGAGTATTTGATACATCTACTACATAAAATGAATCTGGCATCTGATAGTTACCTAATGTGACATTCAATTTTGGAATCCAATAGTTGCACTCCATGCTGGAGTTCCTGGCTACTGCTACAGTGAATCCTTCGAACTTCTCAGTCTGAATACCTCTCTTGGCTACCCAAGTGGAGTCAATGAAATTGTGGGTTGCTCCCCCATCAATCAATACTCCTACTCTGTAACCCTGTACTACTCCTCTGACCCTGAGAGTATGGAATCTTGGTACTCCAGATAATGTAGCAATGACTCCCTCTGGTGTATCACCCTGGAGTGATTCTTCCTCAGTTTCCTGTAGTTCTTATGTGGCTTCCTGCTCATAGTCCTCCTCATCATCGTCCAAATACACTTCGATGTAGTGAGCCTTCACCTTCCCCACACACCTGTGTCCTGGCACCCATGGTTCCTGACAAGTGAAACATAGTTTCTTCTGCCTTAAGTATTTTCTAGTGTTCTTGTCTAACCATGTTTTCTTGGGAACATCCTGCTAGAAATATTTCTTGTCCTTGTCCCTAACAGGAAAGTTGGTTTTGAGAGGGAACCTGTTCTTTGGGACTGAATCCTGTAGATCTCTGGCTCTGCTAATGGCATCCTGCAGAGTGGGGGATTTGTAGGCTTTCACCCATCCCCGTAGTGGCTCTGTTAGGGCCTCAGTGAATAACATAGTCAACCTGCTCTCTGACACATATGTTACCATGACTACTATCCTCTAGAATTTTGAGATGAAGGCTTCTACATTACCTGTCTGTTTGAGTTGAACCAACTCCGTGAAATGTATCTCTGGATTCTTCCTGTCAAACCTCTCCATGAGCTTCTGAGTGAACTCACCATAGGATTTTATGGTGTTGTGACCAAATGTCACCAATCTGTGGTACCATCACTCATGAGCCTCTCCGTTTAGGTGGAGTGTATCTAATTTAATGGCATCTGTCTCTGTCATGGGATTGAGTTTGAAATAGGTATCCAACTTTTGAACACATATCCTCGCTGAACCTCTGCGAGTCCCATAAAAGTTTGGGATGGTCAACCTGCCCAAGGTCTTCTGTAACTCATAGTTGTGATTGAATCCCTTGTTGAAATTCCTGGGCCTGTTCCTACTCTTCATGTTGCAAAAATCCGAAAAATACATGGCGGCATGAAACTCATCCTTTGAGTCCCTGTATTCCTGCAAATAAGCCCCAAAAGGTTCACTAGGATCTACCGACATGACTAGACCTCCTACTGCATCTGCCAAGAAGTGAGGCATAGTAGGCCTATTGGAAGGTCTGCTATATATGTGTGGTGTATTATGTATATTGGTGTATGCAACCTTTCCACTGCTGCTTGTAGACCCTCGATCTACCGGTGAGGGAGGTGTACTGTTGTTACCTATTTCTGGTTTCGTCAATAATCTGTTGATTGCATTGAGTACATCTTTTTTCCCCCTGACTAGGTCTTGCAATGCAGATACTAAGTTGCGAAACTCCATCCTATCCTCATATTCTCTTGTTCCCTTTCCCTTGTCAGAGTGTATACCTGTTTGTTCCATGTCTGAGTTGATATCCTCTAATTGGATATCCTCAAAGTCCCCTGTGTATCTATTCCTTCTTTTCCTATAGGTTACAAAATAGTCTTCTTCTCTATTCATCTATTTCTCATTTATTAATCCCACAGCTGGCCAAGAAGATATCTCTGATACCAATGTAATATCCTGAATCCTGATATTTTCTATTTCTATGCAAATTTACTGAAACAGCCGGGCATGCAAACTGCCATGCCAAAATTCCCTATTTTATAGCTAAAATTAGGGTTAGGATTTGTAGGATATAATGTAACACTTACCACCAATAAGCTTGCTGAAATTATAATGAGATAATATGCATGCATCAAGAGCCGATTTGGAGATGACCTGGTACCTTTTGCCTCCGGTGATACCCTAGTAGCACAAACCCAAAATCAACTAAGGGTGACGTTTTCAGTGAAGGAAGTGTCCGTTGAAGCTGAGAATTTGCAGGATTGGTAGTCTTCCCATTTCAGAGAGAATGTTTGACACATGTGGAAGTTCTTAGGTCTCTAGGTAGGCTAGCAAATTGATCTGGAGGTTTAGCTGCTCACGCCCCCCTAATCCCGAAATTGTTGATAACTGCTCAGGATGAGCAAGACCGGATCTAATAATCACTGGGTACTGGAGTATGATACCAATGATAAGAATGGTGCCTAGGTTTTGAAGGTAAACTGAGATCTGAAGACCCGTCAAATGATTTGGGGCTTTCCAGCTGAAAACCCCCTTACGGCTACCCACGTGCCCCTGCAACAATCTCTGATGGATACTAGATAATTGTAAAGAAATGAATAAATTGAAGAACGGATGGTGAACCTGGATGGTTTACCCTGGATGAGACTAGGGCAGATATCTCACTGCTGAAACCCCATTAGTTAAAGACGCCGTCTCCAACCCCAACTGTTGTGGCTGCATGCTATGCTGCTACTCAAGAGCTCTGAAATCAATAATCATCAAAAGTAAAGTCTCCATTCCTTTATCTTCCTTTTATAACTTTCAACTGCGAAAACCCTAAATTTTGACCTAATTAGGTCACTTTAATTTCTAATTTGTAGTTGAATTGCATGCATCATTAAAAAATGCTTAGATGTCATCCATGTCGGTGGCCTTTGGCCCCAGTGGACCTCTTTAACCTAATGGTGATATCATATTGATGCCCTAGATTTTCTGTAGATGGCATCAGTGTTTAGTTTATTCCCTAACTGTCAGTAACCGCTCGAACCCACAAGAATCACATAGGTTAGCGGTTTTGGTCCTCAATGCCTAATCAGATGAGGACATTACAGTGTCAGTAGACGAATATGGAGATGACCCTTCAGCGAGTCCATTGTTTGTAGAATTGTAAGTGTCACACGCCCCAATTTTGTAAAATAATGTTATCTTATTTTGATTTTATTCCCAGACATTATGTTAAATTTAATGCTAAGTGGAAACTGATGACTCAGCAGAGTCAAGGATTGGGAATGTAATTCTGAATATTTAATTTTAAATAAATAAAAAGTGGAGACAATATCTTGGGAGAGCTATTAAAAAGAGTGTACTGGTCAAGTTGGTCGAAGGAACTAGGTGGAGAGCAAAAATACAAGTGGCAGCATCCTCAAACACTTCCTATGTTGCAGGAGGAAACTTCCCTACATTTGGGGTCATGATCCTCCAAGAAAGTGGGATCAGAGTAGGTGGCTCAATTAATGACAACTAACCCAAAAAGACCTAGGCAATCTTATTAAAAGTGCCCAATGTAGAGAGCTGAGGCTGCTCATTCCAGGAGAAGAATCATTCAGGTGAATGCACTTCAAGGAATTCATTGGGAAAGGGAAATTGAAAGGAAGGTGTTTGAGGGGTAAAACTGCAGGAAGTTGATCTAGTACAGCTTTGCAGCTGAAAGATCTTACTCCAGTATGCAGATTTGGTATTGAGTCTCAGGACTGGTACTTTGTTGATTGCTCCACCTAGTTCCATCCAAGCAGACCAGAACAGGCTCGAGGGTCCTGAGAAGTCGTTGTTTGAGCGCTCTCCAGGAGTTGGTAAGGAGGAACGGCCTCCCATTGCTGTTCTCGTCCAGCTTTAAAGACAGGTTCCATTATCTTTTAATTTTTGTGTTATAGTTTATCTCTGTGTATGAGCAATTATTGAATGATGCTATGTTATGATGTGTTTAAATCTCTTAGTTATTCTAGACTAAATTTGTACTGTGATGAAAGATAAATCCTACCTGTGTTTTTCCCCATCTGGAGTAATCCAGATCGTACTCTAGCATAGGTAGTTTTTTTAAGTAAATGAAGTATGATAGGAATATGAATGAATCGAATATTTATGTTTTCAGAGTATTGAAATGTTATTTCTCAGTAGATAGTTGTTTTCTAGAAAGTTTATTAAATTGTTTTGCAAACATGTTATCAGAAATAGCCTATGTAAAAAGCATGTTAGTACAGAACAACACTCATATTACCGATTGACATTAGTATGTTTAACTTTATAAATTATTTTCTACACAATTTCTATTTCCATAAACTGTACTTTTACATTGAAAATAGAAGAATTAGTTTTATCAGTTGAAAGTTAATAGTTTATGTTAAGAAAAGATATAAAAATAATACTGATAGCTTAACTTCTTCCTTTAATGACAACTAATATTCCTGCATCTATTTTAACTATAGTTAATAATATGATAAAGGTTACAGTAGTCCTTTCTTATTTTTAATAGCTAAAGCACAGTAGTAACTTAGGGTTTTAAGTTAATATTATAAACTATTCTTATACTTTTGCAGACAGTGTAATTATAAAGAATACTGATAGGTAAGAAGGTTCTTTTATTTTTGTTCTCTAAGTAAGTCTATAGATACAAATTGAATTAACTAACACAAATATTACAGACTGCTTTCAGTCATAATCACTATATAGATAAGAACCAACATAAACTTAAGAATATAAATTATAGTTAAATAATAGTATTTTAAATATAAATAATAATATTATTATCTTTAAACAGTGACAATTATAGATTAATAATTTATAAAAACAAATCGAAGAAAAACTGTACAACAGTAATAAAAATTACAAGATAATAATATAGGAATCAATATCCTATTTAAGATAAGAGAGAGTAAACCCTAGCTCATGTTCTGAGCATAAATTCTAAATATTTTTAGTACTATAATAACCTAGGTTATACCCAGGTTAATTCTTTAAAAAAAAACTACTGACTAAAATTGTTATTGTAACAAAGATAAACTACATTATTGATTAGTAGGTGTAAATGCATTTTACAAAAGAAATAGAGTCTATTAATAACAACATACATTTAATGTCGGGGTTCAACCCTTAAAAACTATTACATTATAAGTACCGACATAATAACCAAATTCGTATCAATTATGTAATCATCATTAAATAGTCAAATAAACCTCTCATAGTCCTTTAAGGACAAATAGATTAAAATAGAGAAACAATGTAATTATTATCATAAGAGTAATCTAAACCAAACAAGGGTTTACAGGTCAAACCCTAACCTGTGAATTTCATCAATTAAACAAGATTTACATCACAGCTGTAAGTATCAGCCTTCAAAATTTAATATATAAAACCCATATAAAATACTCAACTGAGTTTAAACTTCATTAATATTCAGGAAGGGTAAAAACCCTAAAATATACAAAGGTCAACATAAGTTCCTAACAACCAATACAAGTTGCAGCAAAACCACCTTTACAAAATTTACAACCTAAACTGACTGCGAAGCCAAGCTTCGACAAGTACTCTACACACTACAAATTGCATCCACCCTATCAAGGGTTTGAATTTAAACATTCTTCCAAACAATCCTTTAAAATAGTAAAAAGCTTAACATAGCTCGTGGCATGATGAGAAAGGGTTTTCAAACCCTGGGCGAGTCCAATGACTACCCCAACTTTAAATAAGGAAGAATCCATCTTTCAGACCATGGGGCTTACCTGAGTTTGAGCCACGAGCCACGGCCGTTGCAAAGGCTGTTTTCTTATCCCTTGTACAAGCTTCACTTCAACGAGTACCTGCAGCAAGTGTAAACCCCTGTCAGTAAATTATCTTACGAGTTTAAGCTTGAAAGTATTCTATACAAAAACTTGCAGTAAAATGAAAGAAAGGTTTTTTTTTATGAATTTACCTGTCACTGGGAGTATGGCAAACCGATTTACAAGCACTGTCACCTATAAACGGTGCATTAAGGAACCAAACAACCCTCAAAACCTCACACAATAGCGAGCTACGAAGAGCCGAGAAGGAAAACTGAAGCAATCACTAAGCTACACGCGCTTGGAAGAAGGTTTCACAGGCAACGAAATGAAGGTAGCAGGAAGGATAACTCCACGTTTGGCAGAGAAAGAACCAGCAATCAAAACCACTCATGGGAGAATGGAGGCAGCACAGAGTCAAGGTACAAGGCGATGGTAACAAGGAGAACAACAGCCACCATGGGAGACAAGCCAAGCAACCCTAGAGCCAGCGTAAACTGCGAGACAATAATGCTTTGGATTAGGTTTCCAGAGTGTTATATATTTTCCAAACATGGATAGAATTCAACCACATAGCCACAAATTTATCCATGCAGCAAGGGTCGTGTCCTATAGTTCCTACATGGAAACATTTTATCATTTGTTTGTTCATTGTAGCATGGGTTAAACTATAATGACAGCCCAATAATTCGTAATCAATTCACTAATCAACAACACCATGTATTATGTTAACTTAATCACAAGTTTATCATCATGGAGGGATTACGTTGACCAAGCTTCGTGTCACGTATAAACCATAATATAAGCCCGTTTTGGATTAAGCACAAACCCTTGCTATCAACGACATAGTGTTATCGTATATTAAACATTACCATAATGATATGGCGGTGGCATAACTCTAATCTAAACATTGTTTTGATATAAATCATATAATATATGTTTGGTTTATAGAGTAGGTTTAAGACTAAGTCGTAGTGTAGTTATAATTGAGTGCATGTTAACTATAGCATGACTTTAGTGTCTCTAGTAGCAAAGTTTAACTATAGCTTGGGGCATAGTAAACCCTTTTGCCTTAGGAATTTTTACAAGTCTAAAACTTATAGGTAGCATCTTGTAATAATGCAAAAGAAGTTAAAGACTAGATGTAAGTATGTTGTAATAACTAACTTTTGGTTCCTGGAACAAATCAATTATACTTATCAACGAAAGTTAATTGAACTGATAACTCAAATAAAATCGAAACTGTGAAGTAGTACAAAGCTAAAGATAAGAATATTATCACAAAAATCCTGTCACATAGTTTATGCGACATTATTTTGATAATACTTGGAGGTATACTCAACTTGGCTTCATGCTCATGCAAAATTTCTAGTGGACAGTGAAACAATTACAGAGGTAAAACTAATAATAGGAATAGGAACGATCCTATTAAATTCAAAAGTTGATAGAACACAGAGTTAGACTTGGGAATTAAAGTAGTGGTAACCATAAGCTCTTGTAGAAGGGTATGATAGTCATAGTTTCCACACTCAAAGGTTTTTACTGTTCATAAGATAATAAGCTGTAAGTATTGTATAGAAATAATTTAAGGGATAATAAATGTACAGGCAAGACAAGATACTATTGTAAAAATATTGTCAAAAACAATATTCATAAGTATTACAAATTACTTAGACTAAAGTAGAAATACTTGTAACTAAGATTCTAGTGTTAGAGTCGCAATTATGTTGTATTGTCGTTACTTATTTCCAAGATTGTTTACTTGAACAACTGATGAAAATCAAATGATTTTACCTTACTGGAGCTGTCTAGTGTTTAGCAACTTATTGTTCTAAGCTTTTTAATTTGCAAATAAAATACTGCTGACACTAAAAGATATTTTAAAAATATACTCGATCGATCATACCTATCAAAACCTGTAAGAAACAGTATTCATCTACGTTAGCACGAATGCTAAGTAAGCCTCGGATTCAAAAGAAGATTCAACCTACTGACATAAAAGAACTGATCAGTAAACTGAAGCAAATAGCACACAAAAAGAGTTTAATCTTGCTACGAAAAATAAACTGTTAAGTTAATTTAGAATTTAGTGAAACCAATTACATAACTGTTTCTTTTTGCCAACTGTTAGCTGTTAGTAAAACCGCAGGTTATAGCATTTATTGTTAACGCAAAAATTTTAAATTTTTGTGAAAATTTGGTGTTATGACATGTGGTATTAGAGCACAAGGTTCAAACACTAGGCCTTGATGCAGCCCAACTAGCTTTCATAAGACAATAAATTAAATTATTATGCTAACATATTTTATTTTTAAATGTTATTCAACAGAGAGTTGTCTTTTTCTGAAGTTTAACAGGCAGGTATGGAAAGGCTGGGAGAGTATGCACAGGAGGAGTCTCTAGCTATAGAAACAAAAAATTTACCCAGAGATCCTATACCAGAGGATGTAACTACAAATTCCTCAGAGTTGTTACAAAATATAAAAGATTTGAAAACTGAAATGGAGTCTGTAAAGAAAGAGAATGAGAGGATTATGAGAGCTCAAGAAGAGCTGAATCAGATCCTAATGGAAAAGTTTCAAACTAAAGGAAGGGGTAGAAGGTCAGAATCTGAAGATGCTATTCATCCAAGAAAATCTAAAAAGATGAAGCATACAAAAACTGAAGGTAGTTCATCGTCAGAAGTGTTTGGTGAACGACAAAGTTACCATACTACTAGTGATAGTAGTGATGATGATCTGTACATCAAGAAGAGGAAATACAAACCTTATGAGGAAATATCAGGGGAATTCAAAAAGATAAAACCACCAACCTTTAATGGAGAGACTGAGAAAGGGGAGGAAGCTGAGTCCTAGTTTTCTGGAATGTAAAAGTACTTCCAAATATATAATTATTCTAACTAGTTAAAGGCTAGGATGGCTATATATAACCTCTCAGGAAAGGCTGATATTTGGTGGCAGGACTTGAAGAGAGTTAAGGGTATAAAAGAGAAAGAAGTTAACTGGAGTACCTTTAAGCGGTATTTTAAAAAGAAATTCCTGTCTAATCAGTATTACGAGGAAAGAGCCAAGGAGTTTTATGAACTAAAGTTAGGTTCAATGACAATGAAGGATATGAATAGCAAATTCTTAAGTCTACTTGGGTATGTACCCTACCTAGTAGACGAGAAACCAAAAGTACATCGATTCCTTAGCTGTCTACCGTATCATATTAAAGATAGAATTGAATATGATAACCCAAAGACTTTGGAGGAAGCTATGAGGAAGATTAACTTTTGTTTTGAGCAGAATCGTAAGAAAGAAAGCTTGGCCAACGGGAAGGCTAAGAAAAATAATAATCAGTCCAAATTTAAGAAGAAGGATTTTATGCCTAACATGAATTCAAGAATAATAAGGTCAAAAACTATTCTAACAACAAAAATTTCCAAGGAAATATGAATAGTACACCCAACAATCAGAACAATTTTAAGGGTAAAGAAACTGCAAATAATCATGGAAATTTTACCAAGAGTTTTGAGTGTAAAGAGCCTGTCAAGTGCTGGGAATGTAATGGCCCGCACTATGCTTCAGTCCGTCCAAACCAGAAGAAGACTGTTAGCAACATTCATACCGTACAGAAGGAGATGACCGTTGGGGAACTAGCAAGGAGCATGCCCAAAATTAATGCAGCCTTGGAGAACCGACAAGCCGATTATCAGACTTCCATGGTGGAAGTAGAAGGTATGATTAATCAGACCCCTGTAACTATTTTAATTGATCCAGGAGCTAGTCTCAGTTCTATTGCACCTCAAATACTGAAAAAATGTAGGTTATCTGTCAATAAGTTTGAGAATTCATGGTTAGTTCAGTTAGCCACTGGGGCCTAAAAGAAAAGTAACTTGCATTGTGAAAGAATGTGCTTTACTTATGGATAAACTTGAAACTGTTGTTAAACTTAATGTTTTTCCACTTGGCTCATATGATTTGCTGATTGGTATGGACTGGTTAGAACAACATAGAGTAGTTTTAAACTATTACGATGAAACTTTCACATGCTTAAACAGTGATGAACAACCAGTAAATCTTAAGGGTATTCCTATAAAAACTATGTTAAGACAGATTTCTACTTTACAACTTAAAAGAGATATTAAAAAAGGATGTAAAGCTTACGCTGTAACAATTACCGATGAGGAAAGTAAAATTAAAACAGATAAGTTAAAAATAGAAGATATCCCTGTTTTAAAAGAATATGTTGATGTATTCCCAGAAGAAATTCCAGGATTACCTCTTAAAAGGGAATTGGATTTCACCATTGAGCTGGTACCGGGTGCAGTACCTAGCTCAAAGGCCCCTTACCGAGTGAACATATTGGAACTTAATGAGTTGAAATCGCAATTAAAATAGTTAATTGTTAAAAAGTATATTCGGCCAAGTGTGTCTCCCTGGGGGGCACCTGACATCTTTGTTAAAAAGAAAGATGGAACTATGTGATTATGCATAGACTACCGTCAGCTAAACAAGCTGACTATCAAAAATCGATATCCATTGCCTCACATAGATGATCTGTTTGATCAACTACGTGGAGCCATGGTGTTTTCGAAGATAGATTTAAGGTCACGATATCATCAAGTGAGGATTAAATATGAATACATCTTCAAGACAACCTTTAGAACAAGATATGGTCACTACGAATTTGTCGTAATGCCATTCAGGCTTACTAACACCCCAGCTGTCTTTATGTGTTTAATGAACAACATAATGCATAGGTATTTAGATAAGTTTGTGGTCGTGTTTATCGATGACATCCTAATCTATTCAAAAACTGAAGAAGAACATAAAGAACAAATAAAAATTGTTTTGCAAGAGTTGTGAGAACATCAACTCTTCGCAAAGTTTAGTAAGTGTGACTTCTTTAAGCATAAGATTCGGTATTTAGGTCATGTAGTGACCAAAGAAGGAATTTTCGTAGATCCTAAAAAGATACGGGCAATCGAAGATTGGTCGGTTCCTAAAGATGTGACGAATGTTAGATATTTCATGGGCATTGCCGGTTACTACCGAGGTTCATTTAAGGCTTTTCAAGGATAGCCAATCCGATAAATTCCTTGCAAAAGAAAGGAAATAAGTTCGACTAGAACAAAAAATGTGAAGAAAGATTTAAGAAGTTAAAAACTCTATTAACTAGTGCACCTATTTTAAGAATAGTAGATCATAATAAAGAGTTTGTAGTATGCACTGATGCTTGTAATGAAGACTTAGGCGGTGTTTTGACTCAAGAAGGGCATGTTATTGCCTATGAGTCTAGAAAGTTAAAAATTCACGAAAAGAATTACGCAACATATGATATGGAACTAGTAGCTGTGATACATGCCTTAAAGATGTGGCGACACCACCTAATTGGCAGAAAATTTGTTTTAATGACTGATAATAAATGATTGAAATATATTTTAGATTAGCCTAATTTAAATGCTAGACAAGCTATTTGGTTAGCTTTCTTAAGTGAGTATGATTTTAAAATCTAGGATATAAAAGGTAAAGAAAATAAAGTTGTTGATGCATTAAGTAGGAACGCAAGGCTGAATTTTGCAACAGCAATCAACACTTACGTTTCAAACTTAGATGAACAGCTTAAAGAAGGGGTAAAACCAGATGAAATTTATCAGCAATTGGAAGCTAAAGCTAAGGAAAACCCCACAGAAAATTTTAATAAAAGGTTACAGTTTAAATGAAAAAGAGTTTTTACTGTATAAAGATAAACTGTATGTACCTAACATACCTAAGGTCAAGCTGTTAATTCTGGATGAAATCCATAAAACACCATATTCAGGTCATCCAGGTTATCAAAAGACTATAACCATGTTAAGAAAAGAGTATTTTTGGCCCAATATGAAAACTGAAGTAGCTGAATATATTGCAAGGTGTTTAGAATGTCAACAGGTAAAAACCGAACACCAACACCCAACTGGTTTGCTACAGCCTTTACCTATCCCTAGTTGGAAATGGGAAGTGATTAGTCTAGACTTTATTACTAAATTGCCCAGAAATCAGAATCAGAATGACTCTATTATGGTAGTGGTTGATAAGTTAAGTAAGGCAGGTCATTTTATACCTGTTAAAACTACTTACAAGGCTGCCAATATAGATGATATTTTTCTAAAGCAAATTTTTCGATTACATGGAGTACCAAAAGTCATAATCTCAGACAGGGATTCTAAGTTCACATTAAACTTTTGGAAGTCCTTATTTAAAGGATTAAATACAACATTGAATTTCAGCACTTCTTTCCATCCTCAAACAGATGGACAAACTGAGAGGGTAAACCAAGTACTGGAAGATTTATTGAGAATGTATGTGAAAGATCAACCGGGTAAGTGGGAGGACTACTTACATCCAGTAGAATTTGTGTATAATAATAATTATCAGACATCAGCTAAATTCAGTCCATTTGAAATTTTATATGGACGAAAATGTAATACTCCTATCTCTTGGAGTAATCTAGTAGATAGATTGGCATTAGGTCCAGAATTGTTGAAAGAAATGGAGGAAATTGTGAAACAAGTGCAGGAAAATTTAAAAGTGGCACAGGATCAACAGAAAATTCAAGTAGACTTGAAAAGAACTCCAAAGGAGTTCCAGGTAGGTGAACATGTGTTCATCATGGTAAGGCCCAAAAAGAGCTCTCTAAGACTGGGGAGTTGTGCAAAATTGGCACCTCGTTATTGTGGTCCATTTGAAATTTTGTCTAGTATTGGTAAAGTTGCTTATCAATTAGCATCACCACCTAACTTAAGAATACATAATGTTTTTCACATTTCCGTTTAAAAAAATATGCCCATGATGCTACTCATGTAGTTAATTGGAATGTTGTACAGGTGGAACCAGAAGGAGAATTTCTGGTGGAACCAAACTGTATCCTCGGGAGGAGGGAAATTATACTTCGGAACCGCACCATTGGACACGTGAAGGTGCAATGGAAGCACCTTAGTCCTTAAGAATCCACCCAAGAATTGGAAAGTAAGATGCGAGATGCATATCCAATTCTGTTCCAGGGGACTTCGGAGGATGAGGAATAAATAACATCGAGGACGATGTTATATTATAAGGGGGTGTGTATGTCACATGCATTAATTTTGTAAAATAATGTTATCTTATTTTTATTTTATTCCCAGACATTATGTTAAATTTAATGCTAAGTGGAAACTTATGACTCAATAGATTCAAGGATGTGGAATGTAATTCTGAATGTTTAATTTTAAATAAATAAAAAGTGGAGACAACAACTTAGGAGAGTTGTTGAAAAGAGTGTACTGGTCAAGTTGGTGGAAGGAACTAGGTGGAGAGAAAAAAGACAAGTGGCAGCATCCTCAAACACTTCCTATGTTGTAGGTGGCAACTTCCCTACATTTGGGGTCATGATCCCCCAAGAAAGTGGGATCATAGCAGGTGGCTCAATTAATGACAACTAACCCAAAAAGACCTAGGCAATATTATTAAAAGTGCCCAATGTAGAGAGCTGAGGCTGCTCATTCCAGGAGAAGAATCATTCAGGTGACTGCACTTCAAGGAATTCATTGGGAAAGGGAAATTGAAAGGAAGGTGTTTGAGGGGTAAAACTGCAAGAAGTTGATCTAGTATAGCTTTGTAGCTAAAAGATCTTACTGCAGTTTGCAGAGTTGGTATTGAGTCTCAGGACTGGTACTTTGTTGATTGCTCCACCTAGTTCCAGTGAGAATTCGTTGTTTGAGTGCTCTCTAGGAGTTGGTAGGGAGGAATGGCCTCCCATTGTTGTTCTCATCCAGCTTTAAAGACAAGTTCCATTATCTTTTAATTTCTATGTTATAGTTTATCTATGTGTATGAGCAATTATTGAATGATGTTATGTTATGATGTGTTGAAATCTCTTAGTTATTCTAGACTAAATCTGTATTGTGATGAAAGATAAATCCTACCTGTGTTTTTCCCCATCTGGAGTAATCCAGATCGTACTCTAGCACAGGTAGTTTGTTTAAGTAAATAAAGTATGATAGGAATATGAATGAATCAAATATTTATAATTGTTTTCTAGAAAGTTTATTAAATTGTTTTGAAGACATGTTATCAGAAATAGATAGTTGTTTTCTAAAAAGTTTATTAAATTGTTTTGCAGACATGTTATTAGAAATAGACTGTGTAAATAGCATGTTAGTACAGAACAATACTCATATTACTGATTGACATTAGTATGTTTAACTTTATAAATTATTTTCTACACAGTTTCTATTTCCATAAACTGTACTTTTACATTGAAAATAGAATAATTAGTTTTATCAGTTGAAAGTTAATAGTTTATGTTAAGAAAAGATATAAAAACAATACTGATAGCTTAACTTCTTCTTTTAATGACAACTAATCTTCCTGCATCTATTTGAACTATAGTTAATAATATGATAAAGGTTACAGTAGTCCTTTCTTAGTTTTAATAGCTAAAGGATAGTAGTAACTTAGGGTTTTAAGTTAATATTATAAACTATTTTTATACTTTTGTAGATAGTGTAATTATAAAGAACACTGATAGGTAAGAAGGTTCTTTTATTTGTGTTCTCTAAGTAGGTCTACAGATACACATTGAATTAACTAACACAAATATTACAGACTGCTTTCAGTCCTAATCACTATATAGATAAGAACAAACATAAACTTAAGAATATAAATTATACTTAAATAATTGTATTATAAATAGAAATAATATTATTATTATCCTTAAATAGTGACAATTATAGATTAATAATTTATTAAAACAAATTGAAGAAAAACTGTACAACAGTAATAAAATTACAAGATAATAATATAGTAATCAATATCCTATTTAAGATAAGAGAGAGTAAACCCTAGCTCATGTTCTGAGCAGAAATTCTAAATATTTTTAGTACTGTAATAACCTAGGTTATACTCAGGTTAATTATTTAAAAAAAAAACTACTGAATAAAATTGTTATTGTAACAAAGATAAACTACATTATTGATTAACAAGTGTAAATGCATTTTACAAAAGAAACAGAGTCTATTAATAACCGCATACATCTAATGTTGGTGTTCAACCCTTAAAAACAATTACATTATAAGTACCGACATAATAACCAAATTCGTATCAATTATGTAATCATCATTAAATAGTCAAATAAACCACTCACAGTCCTTTAAGGATACATAGATTAAAATAGAGAAACAATGTAATTATTATCATAAGAGTAATCTAAACCAATCATAGGTTTACAGGTCAAACCTTTACCTGTGAATTTCATCAATTAAACAAGATTTACATCACGGCTGTAAGTATCAGCCTTCAAAATTTAATATATAAAAACCATATAAAATACTCAACTAAGTTTAAACTTCATTAATATTTAGGAAGGGTAAAAACCCTAAAATATACAGAGTACAGCATATGTTCCTAACAACCAATACAAGTTGCAGCGAAACCACCTTTACAAAATTTACAACCTAAACTGACTGCGAAGCCAATCTTCGACAAGTACTGTACACACTAGAAATTGCATCCACCCTATCAAGGGTTTGAATTTAAACATTCTTCCAAACAATCCTGTAAAACAGTAAAAAGCTTAACATAGCTCATGCAAGACAAGAAAGGGTTTTCAAACCCTGGGCGATTCCAACGACTACCCCAACTTTAAATAAGGGAGAACCCAGCTTTTAGACCATGGGGCTTACCCTAGTTTGAGCCATGAGCCACGGTCATTGCAAAGGTTGTTTTCTTATCCCTTGTACAAGCTTCACTTCAACGAGTGACTACAACAAGTGTAAACCCTTGTCAGTAAATTATCTTACGAGTTTAAGCTTGAAAGTATTCTATACGAAAACTTGCAGTAAAATGAAAGAAATATTTTTTTATGAATTTACCTGTCACTGGGAGTATGGCAAACCGATTTACAAGCACTGTCACCTATAAACGGTGCAATGGGGAACCCAACAACCCTCAAAACCTCACACAGTAGCGAGCTACGAAGAGCCGAGAAGGAAAACTGAAGCAATCACTAAGCTACACGCGCTTGGAAGAAGGTTTCACAGACAGTGAAACGAAGGTAGCAAGAAGGATAACTCCACGTTTGGTAGAGAAAGAACTAGCAATCAAAACCACTCATGGGAGAATGGAGGCAGCACAGAGTCAAGGTACAAGGCGACGGTAACCAAGAGCACGACGACCGCCATGGGAGACAAGCCAAGCAGCCCTAGAGACAGCGTAAACTGCGGGACAATAATGCTTTGGATCACCTTTGGATTAGGTTTTTAGAGTGTTATATATTTTCCAAACATGGACAGAATTCAACCACGTAGCCACAAATTTATCCATGCAGCGAGGGTCGTGTCCTATAGTTCCTAAATGGAAACATTTTATCATTTGTTTGTTCATTGTAGCGTGGGTTAAACTATAATGACAACCCAATAATTCGTAATCAATTCACTAATCACTAGCATCGTGTATTATGTTAACTTAATCACAAGTTTACCATCGTGGAGGGATTACGTTGACCAAGCTTCATGTCACGTGTAAACCATAATATAAGCTCGTTTTGGATTAAGCACAAACCCTTGCTATCAATGACATAGTGTTATCACATATTAAACATTACCATAACGATATAGCGGTGGCATAACTCTAATCTAAACATTGTTTTGATATAAATCATATAATATATGTTTGGTTTATGGAGTAGGTTTAAGACTAAGTCGTAGTATAGTTATAATTGAGTGCATGTTAACTATAGCATGAATTTAGTGTCTCTAGTAGCAAAGTTTAACTATAGCCTGGGGCATAGTAAACCCTTTTGCCTTAGGAATTTTTACAAGTCCAAAACTTATAGGTAGCATCTTGTAATAATGCAAAAGAAGTGAAAGGCTAGATGTAAGTATGTTGTAATAACAAACTTTTGGTTCATGGAACAAATAAATTATACTTATCAACGAAAGGTAATTGAACTGATAACTCAAATAAAATCGAAACTTTGAAGTAGTACAAAGATGAAGATAAGAATATTATCACAAAAATTCGGTCACATAGTTTATGCGACATTATTTTGATAATACTTGGAGGTATACTCAACTTGGCTTTATGCTCATGCAAAATGTCTAGTGGACAGTAAGACAATTACAGAGGTAAAACTGATAATAGGAATAGGAATGATCCTATTAAATTCAAAAGTTAATAAAACACAAAGTTAGACTTGGGAATTAAAGTAGTGGTAACCATAAGCTCTTGTAGAAGGGTATGATAGTCATAGTTTCCACACTCAAAGGTTTTTACTGTTCATAAGATAGTAAGCTGTAAGTATCGTATAGAAATAATTTAAGGGATAATAAATGTACAGGCAAGACAAAATACTATTGCAAAAATATTGTCAAAAACAATATTCATAAGTATTACAAATTACTTAGACTAAAGTAGAAATATTTGTAACTAAGATTCTAGTGTTAGAGTCGCAATTATGTTGTATTGTAGTTACTTATTTCCAAGCTTGTTTACTTGAACAACTGATGAAAATCAAATGATTTTACCTTACTGGAGTTGTCTAGTGTTTAGCAGCTTATTGTTCTAAGCTTTTTAATTTGCAAACAAAATACTGCTGACACAAAAAGATCTTTTAAAAATACACTCAATCGATCATACCTGTAAAAACCTGTAAGAAACAATATTCATCTGCGTTAGCACGAATGCTAAGCAAGCCCCGGATTCAAAAGAAGATTCCACCTACTGACATAAAAGAACTAATCAGTAAACTGAAGCAAATAGCACACAAAAAGAGTTTAATCTCGCTATGAAAAATAAACTGTTAAGTTAATTTAGAATTTAGTGAAACCAATTACATAACTGTTTCTTTATGCCAACTGTTAGCTGTTAGTAAAACCGCAGGTTATAGCATTTATTGTTAACTCAAAAATTTTAAATTTTTGTGAAAATTTGGGGTTATGACATGTAGTATCAGAGCACAAGGTTCAAACACTAGGGCTTGATGCAGCCCAAATAGCTTTCCTAAAACACTAAATTAGATTATTATGCTAACGTATTTTATTTTTAAATGTTATTCAATAGATAATTGTCTTTTTTTGAGGTTTCATAGGCAGGTATGGAAAGGCTGGGAGAGTATGCACAGGAGGAGTCTCCAACTACAGAAACAAGAAATTTAACCAAAGATCCTATACCAGAGGATGTAACTACAAATTCCTCAGAGTTGTTACAGAATGTAAAAGATTTGAAAATTGAAATGGAGTCTGTAAAGAAAGAGAATGAGAGGATTCTGAGAGCTCAAGAAGAGTTGAATCAGATCCTAATGGAAAAGTTTCAAACCGAAGGAAGGGGTAGAAGATCATAATCTGAAGATGCTATTCATCCAAGAAAATCTAAAAAGATGAAGCATACAAAAAATAAAGGTAGTTCGTCGTCAGAAGTGTTTGGTGAACGACAAAGTTACCATACTACTAGTGACAGTAGTGATGATGATATGCACGTCAAGAAGAGGAAATACAAACCTTATGAGGAAATCTCAGGGGAATTCAAAAAGATAAAACCACCAACCTTTAATGGAGAGACTGAGAAGGGGGAGGAAGCTGAGTCCTGGTTGTCCAGAATGAAAAAGTACTTCCAAATATATAATTATTCTAACCAGTTAAAGCCTAGGATGGCTATATATAACCTCTCAAGAAAGACTGATATTTGGTGGCAGGACTTGAAGAGAGTTAAGGGTATAAAAGAGAAAGAAGTTAATTGGAGTACCTTTAAGCGGTATTTTAAAAAGAAATTCATGTCTGAGTAGTATTACGAGGAAAGATCTAAAGAGTTTTATGAACTAAAGTTAGGTTCAATGACAATGAAGGATCTGAACAGCAAATTCTTAAGTCTACTTAGGTATGTACCCTACCTAGTAGATGAGAAACCAAAAGTACAGCGATTCCTTAGCTGTCTACCGTATCATATTAAAAATAGAATTGAATATGATAACCCAAAGACTTTGGAAAAAGCTATGAGGAAGGCTAACGTTTGTTTTGAGTAGAATCAAAAGAAAGAAAGCTTGGAAAACTAGAAGGCTAAGAAAAATAATAATCAGTCTGAATTTAAGAAGAAGGATTTTGTGCCTAACAGGAATTTGAAGAATAATAAGGCCAAAAACTATTCTAACAACAAGAATTTCCAAGGAAATAGGAATAGTACACCCAACAATCAGAACAATTTTAAGGGTAAAGAAACTACAAATAATCATGGAAATTTTACCAAGAGTTTTGAGTGTAAAGAGCTTGTCAAGTGCTGGGAATGTAATGGACTGCACTATGCTTTAGTCTATCCAAACCGGAAGAAGATTGTTAGCAACATTCATACCGTACAGGAGGAGATGACCGTTGGGGAACTAGCAAGGAGCATGCCTATAATTAATGCAGCCTTGGAGAACAGACAAGCCAATTATTAGACTTCCATGGTGGAAGTAGAAGGTATGATTAATCAGACCCCTGTAACTATTTTAATTGATCCAGGAGCTAGTCTCAGTTATATTGCACCTTAGATACTGGAAAAATGTAGGTTATCTGTCGATAAGTTTGAGAATTCATGTTTAGTTCAGTTAGCCACTGGGGCTAAAAGAAAAGTAACTTGCTTTGTGAAAGAATGTGCTTTACTTATGGATAAACTTGAAACTGTTGTTAAACTTAATGTTTTACCACTTGGCTCATATGATTTGCTGATTGGTATGGACTGGTTAGAACAACATAGAGTAATTTTAAACTGTTACGATAAAACTTTCACATGCTTAAACAATGATGAACAACCAGTAAATGTTAAGGGTATTCCTAGAAAAACTATGGTAAGGCAGATTTCTGCTTTACAACTTAAAAGAGCTGTTAGAAAAGGATGTAAAGCTTATGTCGTAACAATTATCGATGAGAAAAGTAAAATTAAAACAGATAAGTTAAAAATAGAAGATATCCCTATTTTAAAATAATATGTTCATGTATTCCCAGAAGGAATTCCGGGATTACCTCCTAAAAGGGAATTGGATTTCACCATTGAGCTGGTGCCGGGTGCAGTACCTAGCAAGCTAGCTCAAAGGCCCCGTACCGAATGAACATATTGGAACTTAATGAGTTGAAATCGCAATTAAAAGAGTTAATTGATAAAAAATATATTCGGCCAAGTGTGTCTTCCTGGGGGGCACCTGTCATCTTTGTTAAAAAGAAAGACGGAACAAGCTGACTATCAAAAATTGATATTCATTGCCCCGCATAGATGATCTATTTGATCAACTACGTGGAGCTGCGGTGTTTTTGAAGATAGATTTAAGGTCACGATATCATCAAGTGAGGATTAAAGATGAAGACAGCTTCAAGACAGCCTTTAGAACAAGATATGGTCACTACAAATTTGTCGTAATGTCATTCGGGCTTACTAACGCCCCAACTATCTTTATGTGTTTAATGAACAACATAATGCATAGGTATTTAGATAAGTTTGTGGTCGTGTTTATCGATGACATCCTAATCTATTTAAAAACTGAAGAAGAACATAAAGAACACCTAAAAATTGTTTTGCAAGAGTTGCGAGAACATCAACTTTTCGCAAAGTTTAGTAAGTGTGACTTCTTTAAGGATAAGATTCAATATTTAGGTCACGTGGTGACCAAGAAAGGAATTTTCGTAGATCCTGAAAAGATATGGGAAATCAAAGATTGGTCGGTTCCTAAAGATGTGACGGATGTTAGACCTTTCATGGGCATTACCGAATACTACCGTAGGTTCATTGAAGGCTTTTCAAGGATAGCCAATCCGATAACTTCCTTGCAAACGAAAGGAAAGAAGTTCGACTGGAACCAGAAATGTGAAGAAAGCTTTAAGAAGTTAAAAACTTTATTAACTAGTGCACCTATTTTAAGAATAGCAGATCCTAATAAAGAGTTTGTAGTATGCACTGATACTTGTAATGAAGGCTTAGGGGGTGTTTTGACTCAAGAAGAGCATGTTATTGCCTATGAGTCTAGAAAGTTAAAAATTCACGAAAATAATTATGCAACATATGATATGGAACTAGTAGCTGTGATACATGCCTTAAAGATGTGGCGACACCACATAATCGGCAGAAAATTTGTTTTAATGACTGATAATAAAGGATTGAAATATCTTTTAGATCAACCTAATTTAAATGCTAGCCAAGCTAGGTGGTTAGCTTTCTTAAGCGAGTATGATTTTGAAATCCCACATATAAAAGGTAAAAAAAATAAAGTTGTTGATGCATTAAGTAGGAACGCAAGGCTGAATTTTGCAACAGCAATCAACACTTACGTTTTAGACTTAGATTAATAGCTTAAAGAAGGGGTAAAACAAGATGAAATTTATCAAAAATTGCAAGCTAAAGCTAAGGACAACCCCAAAGAAAATTTAATAAAAGGTTACAATTTAAATGAAAAATATTTTTCACTGTATAAAGATAAACTATATGTTCCTAACGTACCTAAGTTCAAGCTGTTAATTCTGGATGAAATCCATAAAACACCGTATTCAGGTCATCCAGGTTATCAAAAGACTATAACCATGCTAAGAAAAGAGTATTTTTGGCCAAATATGAAAACTAAAGTAGTTGAATATATTGCAAGGTGTTTAGAATGTCAATAGGTAAAAACCGAACACCAACACCCAGCTGGTTTGCTACATCCTTTACCTATCCCTAGCTGGAAATGGGAAGTGATTAGTCTAGACTTTATTACTGGACTGCCTAGAAATTAGAATCAGAATGACTCTATTATGGTAGTGGTTGATAAGTTAAGTAAGGCAGCTCATTTTATACCTGTTAAAACTACTTACATGGCTGCCAATATAGCTGATATTTTTCTAAAGCAGATTTTTCGATTACATGGAGCACCAAAAGTCATAATCTCAGACAGGGATCCTAAGTTCACAGGAAACTTTTGGAAGTCCTTGTTTAAAGGATTAAATACAACATTGAATTTCAGTACTTCTTTCCATCCTCAAACAGATGGACAAACTGAAAAGGTAAACCAAGTACTGGAAGATTTATTGAGAATGTATGTGAAAGATCAGCCAGGTAAGTGGGCGGACTACTTACATCTAGTAGAATTTGTGTATAATAATAATTATCAGATATTAGCTAAATTTAGTCCATTTGAAATTTTATACGGACAATAATGTAATAATCCTATCTCTTGGAGTAATCTAGTAGATAGATTAGTATTAGGTCCAGAATTATTGAAAGAAATGGAGGAAATTGTGAAACAAGCGCAGGGAAATTTAAAAGTGGCACAGGATCGGCAGAAAAGTCAAGCAGACTTGAAAAGAACTCCAAATGAGTTCCAGGTAGGTGAACATGTGTTCATCAAGGTAAGGCACAAAAAGAGCTCTCTAAGACTAGGGAGTTGTGCAAAATTGGCACCTCGTTACTATGGTCCATTTGAAATTTTTTCTAGGATTGGTCAAGTAGCTTATCAATTAGCATCACCATCTAACTTAAGAATACATAATGTTTTTCACATTTTCGTTTTAAAGAAATATGTTCATGATGCTACTCATGTAGTTAATTGGAATTTTGTACACGTGGAACCAGAAGGAGAATTTCTGGTGGAACTGGACTGTATCTTCGGGAGGAGGGAAATTATACTTCGAAATCCCACCATTGGACAGGTGAAGGTGCAATGGAAGCACCTTAGTCCTAAAGAAGCCACCTGGGAATTGGAAAGTAAGATGCGAGATGCATATCCAATTCTGTTCCAGGGGACTTCGGAGGATGAGGAATAAATAATATCGAGGACGATGTTATATTCTAAGGGGGTGTGTATGTCACATGCCCCAATTTTGTAAAATAATGTTATCTTATTTTGATTTTATTCCCAGAAATTATGTTAAATTTAATGCTAAGTGGAAACTGATGACTTAGTAGAGTCAAGGATGTGGAATGTAATTCTAAATATTTAATTTTAAATAAATAAAAAGTGGAGACAATAGCTTGGGAGAGCTGTTAAAAAGAGTGTACTGGTCAAGTTGGTGGAAGGAACTAGGTGGAGAGCAAAAAGACAAGTGGCATCATCCTCAAACACTTTCTATGTTGCAGGTGTCAACTTCCCTACATTTGGGGTTATGATCCCCCAAGAAAGTGGGATCATAGCAGGTGCTTAATTAATGACAACTAACCCAAAAAGACCTACGAAATTTTATTAAAAGTGCCCAATGTAGAGAGTTGAGGCTGCTCATTCTAGGAGAAGAATCATTCAAGTGAATGCACTTCAAGGAATTCATTGGGAAAGGGAAATTGAAAGGAAGGTGTTTGAGGGGTAAAACTGCAGGAAGTTGATCTAGTACAGCTTTGCAGCTGAAAGATCTTACTGCAGTATGCAGAGTTGGTATTGAGTCTCAAGACTGGTACTTTGTTGATTGATCCACCTAGTTCCATCCAAGCAGACCAGAACATGCTCAGGGGTCCCGAGAAGTCGTTGTTTGAGCGCTCTCCAGGAGTTGGTAGGGAGGAACGGCCTCCCATTTTTGTTTTCATCCAACTTTAAAGACAGGTTCCATTATCTTTTAATTTATGTGTTATAGTTTATCTTTGTGTTTGAGCAATTATTGAATGATGTTATGTTATGATGTGTTGAAATCTCTTAGTTATTCTAGACTAAATCTGTACTGTGATGAAAGATAAATCCTACCTGTGTTTTTCCCCATCTAGAGTAATCCAGATCGTACTCTAGCACAGGTAGTTTGTTTACGTAAATAAAGTATGATAGGAATATGAATGAATCGAATATTTATGTTTTCAGAGTATTGAAATGTTATTTCTCAGTAGATAGTTGTTTTCTAGAAAGTTTATTAAATTGTTTTGCAGACATGTTATCAGAAATAGACTGTGTAAATAGCATGTTAGTACAGGACAATACTCATATTACTGATTGACATTAGTATGTTTAACTTTATAAATTATTTTCTACACAGTTTCTATTTCCATAAACTGTACTTTTACATTGAAAATAGAAGAATTAGTTTTATTAGTTGGAAGTTAATAGTTTATGTTAAGAAAAGATATAAAAATAATACTGATAGCTTAACTTCTTCCTTTAATGACAACTAATCTTTCTGCATCTATTTGAACTATAGTTAATAATATGATAAAGGTTACAGTAGTCCTTTCTTAGTTTTAATAGCTAAAGGACAGTAGTAAATTAGGGTTTTAAGTTAATATTATAAACTATTCTTATACTTTTGCAGACAGTGTAATTATAAAGAATACTGATAGGTAAAAGGTTCTTTTATTTTTGTTCTCTAAGTAAGTCTACAGATCACCTACAGATACAAATTGAATTAACTAACACAGATATTACAGACTGCTTTCAGTCGTAATCACTATATAGATAAGAACAAACATAAACTTAAGAATATAAATTATACTTAAATAATAGTATTATAAATATAAATAATATTATTATTATCTTTAAACAATGACAATTATAGATTAATAATTTATAAAAACAAATGGAAGAAAAATTGTACAACAGTAATAAAAATTACAAGATAATAATATAGGAATCAATATCCTATTTAGGATAAGAGGGAGTAAACCCTAGCTCATGTTCTGAGCATAAATTCTAAATATTTTGAGTACTGTAATAACCTAGGTTATACTCAGGTTAATTCTTTAAAAAAAAAACTACTGACTAAAATTTTTATTGTAACAAAGATAAACTAGATTATTGATTAACAGGTGTAAATGCATTTTACGAAAGAAACAGAGTCTATTAATAACATCGTACATCTAATCTTGGGGTTCAACCCTTAAAAACTATTACATTATAAGTATCGACATAATAACCAAATTCGTATCAATTATTTAATCATCATTAAATAGTCAAATAAACCACTCACAGTCCTTTAAGGACAGATAGATTAAAATAGAGAAACAATGTAATTATTATCATAAGAGTAATCTAAACCAAACAAGGGTTTACAGGTCAAACCCTAACCTGTGAATTTCATCAATTAAACAAGATTTACATCACGGCTGTAAGTATCAGCCTTCAAATTTTAATATATAAAACCCATATAAAATACTCAACTGAGTTTAAACTTCATTAATATTTAGGAAGGGTAAAAACCCTAAAATATACAGAGTACAGCATAAGTTCCTAACAACCAATACAAGTTGCAGCGAAACAAATTTACAACCTAAACTGACTGCGAAGCCAAGCTTCGACAAGTACTCTACACACTACAAATTGCATCCACCCTATCAAGGGTTTGAATTTAAACATTCTTACAAACAATCCTGTAAAACAGTAAAAAGCTTAACATAGCTCGTGGCAAGACGAGAAAAGGTTTTCAAACCCTGGGCGAGTCCAACGACTACCCCAACTTTAAATAAGGGAGAACCCATCTTTCAGACCATGGGGCTTACCCGAGTTTGAGCCATGAGCCACGGCCGTTGCAAAGGCTATTTTCTTATCCCTTGTACAAGCTTCACTTCAACGAGTACCTGCAGCAAGTGTAAACCCCTGCCAGTAAATTATCTTACGAGTTTAAGCTTGAAAGTATTCTATACGAAAACTTGCAGTAAAATGAAAGAAGGGTTTTTTTTATGAATTTACCTGTCACTGGGAGTATGGCGAATCAATTTACAAGCACTGTCACCTATAAACGGTGTAGTGGGGAACCAAACAACCCTCAAAACCTCACACATTAGCGAGCTACGAAGAGGCGAGAAGGAAAACTGAAGCAATCACTAAGCTACATGCGCTTGGAAGAAGGTTTCACAGGCAGCGAAACGAAGGTAGCAGGAAGGATAATTCCACATTTGGCAGAGAAAGAACCAACAATCAAAACCACTCACGGGAGAACAGAGGCAGCACAGAGTCAAGGTACAAGGCGACAGTAACCAGAAGAATGACGACTGCCATGGGAGACAAGCCAAGCAACCCTAGAGCCAGCGTAAATTGTGGGACAATAATGCTTTGGATTAGGTTTCCAGAGTGTTATATATTTTCCAAACATGGACAGAATTCAACCATGTAGCCACAAATTTATCCATGCAGCGAGGGTCGTGTCCTATAGTTCCTGCATGGAAACATTTTATCATTTGTTTGTTCATTGCAACGTGGGTTAAACTATAATGACAGCCCAATAATTCGTAATCAATTCACTAATCAACAGCACCGTGTATTATGTTAACTTAATCACAAGTTTATAATCGTGGAGGGATTATGTTGACCAAGCTTCGTGTCACGTATAAACCATAATATAAGCCCGTTTTGGATTAAGCACAAACCCTTGGTATCAAGGACATAGTGTTATCACATATTAAACATTACCATAACGATATAGCGGTGGCATAACTCTAATCTAAACATTGTTTTGATATAAATCATATAATATATGTTTGGTTTATAGAGTAGGTTTAAGACTAAGTCGTAGTATAGTTATAATTGAGTGCATGTTAACTATAGCTTGAGTTTAGTGTCTCTAGTAGCAAAGTTTAACTATAGCTTGGGGCATAGTAAACCCTTTTGCCTTAAGAATTTTTACTAGTCTAAAACTTATAGGTAGCATCTTGTAATAATGCAAAAGAAGTTAAAGGCTAGATGTAAGTATGTTGTAATAACAAACTTTTGGTTCATGGAACAAATCAATTATACTTATCAACGAAAGGTAATTGAACTGATAACTCAAATAAAATCGAAACTGTGAAGTAGTACAAAGCTGAAGAGAAGAATATTATCACAAAAATTCTTTCACATAGTGTATGCGACATTATTTTGATAATACTTGGAGGTATACTCAACTTGGCTTTATGCTCATGCAAAATGTCTAGTGGACAGTAAGACAATTACAGAGGTAAAACTGATAATAGGAATAGGAATGATCCTATTAAATTCAAAAGTTAATAGAACACATAGTTAGACTTGGGAATTAAAGTAGTGGTAACCATAAGCTCTTATAGAAGGGTATGATAGTCATAGTTTCCACACTCAAAGGTTTTTACTGTTGATAAGATAATAAGTTGTAAGTATCGTATAGAAATAATTTAAGGGACAATAAATGTACAGGCAAGACAAGATACTATTGCAAAAATATTGTCAAAAACAATATTCATAAGTATTATAAATTACTTAGACTAAAGTAGAAATACTTGTAACTAAGATTCTAGTGTTAGAGTCGCAATTATGCTGTATTGTCGTTACTTATTTCCAAGCTTGTTTACTTGAACAACTGATGAAAATCAAATGATTTTACCTTACTGGAGTTGTCTAGTGTTTAGCATCTTATTGTTCTAAACTTTCTAATTTGCAAACAAAATACTGCTGACACTAAAAGATCTTTTAAAAATATACTCGATCGATCATACCTGTAAAAACCTGTAAGAAACAGTATTCATCTGCGTTAGCACGAGTGCTAAGTAAGCCCCGGATTCAAAAGAAGATTCCACCTATTGACATAAAAGAACTAACCAATAAACTAAAGCAAATAGCACACAAAAAGAGTTTAATCTTGCTACGAAAAATGAACTGTTAAGTTAATTTAGAATTTAGTGAAACCAATTACATAACTGTTTCTTTATGCCAGTAAAACCGCAGGTTATAGCATTTATTGTTAACTCAACATTTTTAATTTTTTGTGAAAAATTGGGGTTATGACAGTAAGCCTTGTTAGACAGGTTGGAAAGGAGATTTGAAGTGGTGGTCCTAGATTTGTTTAGATAACTTGTACTGATATTGTTTATGTTCATCAGATAATTTCCGTTCGTGTCTAGCTTTGAAAATAAGCTATAGTTCTCGTATCGCAAGAAGCAGTTATCCATCCATACTCGACTGCCTATGCCGATTCCGCAAAGTTGTAGAAAGCTATCGTTTGCTTGCTATGAACAGATTGAGCAATCTTATGGAGATATGTTACCTATGCACTGGAGGAGGCCATAGATTCTGTTGGGAATTTGGCCATATGAAGAAGTGTGGAACCCTGTTTGAGGTGCCTTCTTCACTGGATCACCCATTACCCTATTCAAATTGTTCGAAAATGTACTTCCATCCAGGTAAATAGTATCATTTTGGCATGTATGTGACCGCAACTCTGATATAATGGAAGGAAAACTGTTAAAAAGTAGTAAGCCGATAAAATGCAAGAGAATAGTTGCTTGCTTGTTGTAAGAATTAGCAGAATAAAAAATATAAGTATCTAAAAAAATTCTCATGATCTTCGAACTTGCAAGCTTTGCCAAAGATTCTGGTGAATATGGATTACAGGACGCTATAAAATAGGTGGGGTTAGATCATTGAGATACAAAAAGCAATGGTCTAGATGCGGATGGGGACTGGGATTCATCAGCTAGGCAAGTCTTGCAAAATCAAAGAAATTGCTCTGAAAAAGTAAGTATAGGGTTTATTTAAATAACAGAAGCCCTGAATTAAGACAGTTGACTGGAATTGAAACTCTGAAAATATGTATACATCCTCAAATATAAACTTCCACCAGCCATTTTGGTTTTCTGTATGTATCAAGTTGAAATTGAATCCAGTGTTCGACAAAGCTTCCTTTCTTCCAAGGAGGAAAATGGGCAGTGGTTTAAGCGGGGTAGGTAATTAAGTTAATGTAAATTGTACTTCGAGACCGGAGGAGGGCATACAGGCAGGGTTGGAATTTCATTTCATCTCATCTCTACCCTTAGACTAATTTTTTTTTTCTAACTTTTATTTACCCCGTCACATAACCTTTCCTTAAAAAAAATTACCTTTCAACCATGAATTACTTTAAGCCCTTAGACTAATTTTTTTTTCCAACTTTTATTTACCCCGTCACATAACCTTTCTTTAAAAAAATTACCTTTCAACCATGAATGACTTTAAATTTGCAGCTTGTAAATTATAGTTGGGACTCCAGAATCAGAATAGGAAGCCTCAGCTTCGAGTAGGCAACAACATCAACCCATCAACAAACTAACAAGTAACAATTAAGAAATTGGTGTTATAGTAGATGGTTGAAGTTAATTCCAGTATTAACAATCAGTCTACCTATACAACTACAACTTCACACATAGCAGTTTTCAATAGAACATCCATGCTTACCTACAATTAAAATTTGGATTCTCATCCATTATTACTTATAATTAAAATTTGGATTTATAAACTCATTTCAAAATCTTATCTCTCAAAACTACTAACAAAATAATTAATAACAACTTATAAAAATTACTAAACATCAAAAATACATTTTAAAAAATTATTTACTCATTCAAATACCCCTAACCAGCAAAACGTCCTCAAATTCCAAAACTTTCACACAAGTCCTCGGCTTTTCAAAGTTGCAACTTGGAGATGTTCTCTCCCTGACACATTCACATGGTCTATGGTCTCTCGCTAGTTATTTCTCGTGTTGAAAAGTATAGTCAACAGTCTCCCATTCTTTCTCGTCTTCCGTTCTCGTCCAATCACAATTCGAGGAAATCGGTAGGTGTCGCGACTCGCGTCTGATAATTCCCGGGTTTCAATACAATGAATTGGTGTTTTATGTTATTGGACTTTGAAATGAAATGGTTACGTTTCACATTAATAAACCGGAGTTTAATTCAGATTAGTCCTAGCTTTTAATTGAAAAAAAAATAATTTAAAATCATTTTTAAATAAAAATAAAACCCAAGTAAACTTATTTATTAAACATAATCGGTATATCCATATAACGTGAATGATATTTTTACTAATATATTAAATTTTAACATTTCAAAGTACTAAATTTTTAAAAATGGTAAAAATGTAAATTTTTTTATGAGTAGGATTTTATTTTGTTTAGCTTCAAATTTATTTGGAATGGTCTACCTCATCCCACAACAATGAAATATTAAGTTTTACTGTGAGAAATGTTTTAAGTGATAGAAATTTAGGAGAAACCTAGGAGAGTTTAATGGTGTAATTGAGGACTTAGCATTTACTAGCACCATTTGTGACTTAAATAGGTATAAGTACACTCAACACATTTTTTGACATATGAATACTTTGCATACACAAATACAACATCTAAAAAAAAGTTTAGGAAATTGAATCTCTATAAATGAGGCTAAGAGATCTTCCTATATTTAATGATGCTAACTTGTTCGATCTTCGTCATTATTATGAAGAAATGGATGATTGACACTTTGAAATAAAAGATTGTTGAAATCTTTTTGGACCTTATTTTTTTAGAGTATTGAAATGTTTAAGAGTGTACAAATTTGGAAGGGAAATATTTTTTTTTAGCATTTTTTTGAAGTGTTTAGTTAATTTATATTTGTTAATTACACGGCCCTTCATTTTTTTAAGGGCTCGAAGTATATATGGTTTTTAAATTGGAATTAGGACTCATTCTTCAAATTTGAACAATGCCTCACAAGGTTTTAGAAATTATCCAATGCCCTATTTCACTTTGGAGCTCATAAGAATTATAGTCTAGACAACAACTAATAAATATAAATATTACCTTTTTCCTTTTACCTTTGTCGTATTTTTTAGACAGGTAACAATCTTCTCTTCTGTCTTTGGTGATTTGAAAAATCAAAGATTCAATCAATGCCAACTTTTAAGAGATTATCAAATATCGATTAATTTAGTTAACCAATTTTGTAATATATATAATTGTAACTAATAACATAAATACAAGATTTATTTTTGGAAATCATACGTGTAGGTGGGGCTAACTCATCAAAGAGAAGCATCTCTTAAATCCATGTGTCGTATCAGGATCTGGATCGATTTTTATGGATGATGATTTGTGTGACGTTATGGGTAAGTATAGGACTTGGCATTACTCTACTAGAGTGTCTGACCATAAGGCCATCATTCTCCATTTGGACTTTGATCAGGATTTCCTCCCATATCTTTTCAAATTCAACCCAATTTGGCTGCAAGTGGAGGATTTTCATCTTTGGTTAAAACTCAATGGGGCATACTCACTACAGAAACCCCTGCACATCTCGGTTCGATGAGGTCTCTACTATACAAATTAAATAAGATGCGGTCTATGGTTCTCTCCTAGGAGAAGGAAATGAAATGTAAAGAGGATCACTTCTTATGTAAGATGGAAATTGATATACTTGTTTTGGAGGATCTTCTGGTTAGGGACTCTTTTTCTGACGTCAACAGGGAGGCTTTGAAGGAATTCCATCTAACAAAGCAAAGCATCCTCATGCATAAGGAGGAAACCCTTAGACAAAAGAGTCGGGTTGTATGGTTGAAATCCGATGATGAAAACACCAAATATTTTCATAATTTTGCTAATAAGAGAAGACTCACCAATGTTTTCTGGGAAGCTATGGATGGCGAAGGAAATATGGTTTTCGATCAAGGATCCATTAAAAAGGTGTCAAGATTACATTTTGCTAATCAGTTCAAGGATCCTAACACTTCCCATATTTGTGATCAGCTGGATATTATTAAACTTTTCCCTTCTTTTTGTACTGAGGCCGATTGTCTGGATATCAGTAGAACGGTCACTGTGGCTGAGGTTGAAGCAACACTTAAAGATTTTTCCAAGGACATGAGTCCAGGGCCCGGCGGGTGGACGGTTGAATTCTGTATTCACTTCTTTGACCTTCTGGGAATGGACTTAGTGAAGGCTGTGGAGGAAACCAGATATTCTAGGGTCATACCATACTCATAAAATAAAACCTATCCCATTCTTATTTCGAAGATGGATCATTTGAGATCTTTTAATGACTACAAGTCGATTTCCTTATGCAACCTATTGTACAAGTTAATCACTAAGATCATTGTTGAAAGAATAAATCCCATACTTGACAAGTTCATCTCGAGGGAACAGTCCGAACTTCTTCCTAATAGACAGATACTTGATGCAGTGGGCATTGTGCAAGAAGTTATCCATTCAATAAAATTGAAGAAATCGTCCACCATCATTCTTAAGTTGGATCTAGAAAAATATTATGACAAGGTGAGTTGTTCTTTCCTCAGGTTGATTCGTCTTCAAATAGGTCGAACCTATGATCTAGTCCAATGGATTATGTCTTGTGTTACAACTGCTAGCTATGTTGTTATAATTAATGGCTCACCCATTACTTTTTTTAAGGGATCCCGGGGTATTAGACAAGGTTGTCCATTATTGCCTTATCTTTTTTCTAATGATCATTGAGGGTCTCAGTAGGATGCTGGAACAGGCTTAGGAGACAAACAAGATCAAAGGCATTAAGGTGGCTAGTTCCATTTACATTACACATACTCTGTTTGTAGTTGACGTAGTGATCTTCGATGATGGGAAGGTTTTGGAGTGGAAACATATTAAGTCTCTGGTTGACACATTTTGTGGGGCATCGGGGATGACCATTAGTGTTCGAAAGTCTGTTTTTTGCCATTATGGAATTTTCCAAGAGTTGACTGATGCAGTTGCATTACATTTTTCTTTTACATGGAAGAATCTGGACAAGGGTTTCAACTATCTAGGGTTCCATCTTAAACCCAACAACTACTTGAATGAAGATTGGTTGTGGCTTATTAAGAAATTTCAAGGCAAGATGAACTGGTGGATTCCTAGATGGATTTCCCTCGGGGGAAGAGTTACACTAGTTTTGTCGGTACTACAGTCCATTCTGGTTTATTGGTTCTCATTGTTCTATCTCCTTGCTAGGACTCTTTCAACTCTTCGGAGGTTGATGTTTCACTACTTATGGACTGGCAATATTGACTGCAAAAAGTTTCATTTGGCAGGATGGGAGACTCTCTCGTTGCCTAAAGCCTGGGGTGGTTGGGGAATAAAACAACTTAGTGTCTTTAATCTCTCTCCGTGTGCAAAGAGTCTTTGGAGAACCATTGCAGAAATTGGTTTATGGGGCAGGATTATCAAATCAAAGTATCTGTGTAGACTTCCTTTGGACATATGGTTTCGGCAAACAAAATTCAAGACGTCCTCATCCTCGGTTATCTGGCGTATTAATATGGCCACACTACCTTATATTATCTAGGATTTAAGTACGCGGGTAGGGAGAGGTAGTCTTATCTGTATCGGTTTGGACCCGATATTAGGTATTAAATAGTTCCAATTGTCCCAGGCCCTCATGGCTTAGCTACACTGTAGAAATTTGATTGTCCTTAAACATATCTATGTTGAAAAGGAAAATTTGGAGCCCAATAGGATGTCGACGGTAGATCTTGGTCTTTCTAGCGAGCTAGCTACTGAATGGGGGTCTTATATCAACAGTCTATATAGTGCATGTATTGATTTAGCATTGGATAGTGACTAGTTAGTATGGGTGGCCAACAATCATTTTGGCGTTGTGACAACCAATTTATCCTATATTGAAGTATTAAAACACCAACGGATTCCTGCTGGTTTATGGTGGCACACGAATCTATGGAAACTGAGGATATCGTGTAAGATCAAATTCTTTAGTTGGTTATGTCTCAATCATAAAATTCTCACATGGGACTCTTTGCAACACTGTGATTTCATCAGCCCTAGTTGTTGTGTCCTCTGTCACTTAGCATTGGAGATGGTGGAGCATATGTTCGGGACTTGTGTGTTTTTTCAGCAGATCGGGTAGTTTTATTGTAGCAGGTTGAATTGCTTGTGGTAGTGGGACAACCTCAACATATTAGACAATTTGAATACTTGGGTTTTGAAGTTACATTTACCACTTGAAGTCCCACTGATATTGATGTGGGAGGTTTGGCAGGCCAGGAATGAATTCATTTTTTTGAATATCCTTGTGATGCTTACTCATGTCTCTCTAAGGTTTGCTCGTATTTGGTGTTACCTGATATTTTTGCTAAAAAGAGTGTACAGAGGAATATTAGTATCCCTCCGATCACTAATGATGTTGTGGTAGGTTTCTTTGATGGTGTTGAGAAGGATGACCGGTGTAGGGCTAGTATGGTTGTCAGGTTGGACTTGAAACATGTTTTTTGGGTTCGAATGGATGCTGGCAGTGGAACTAACACTAGATCTGAGATTTTGGCCCTCTGGGGACTTTTACATTTCACTAGAAAAAAACTTATCTGTGATCTGCAAGTTATGGGAGACTTCAGGGATATTGTGGATTAGGCATTAGGGATCCATCATATTCATTCGATGGAACTTTCCCACTAGCTGATCCATGTGAAGGGCCTCTTTGACCATTTTAATTCCCTCACGTTCCATCACATTTATAAGAGTTTTAACTCCAAGGTTGATGATCTCTCTAAGCGAGCTATAAGACTAGGTGAAGGTAAGATTGTCTGGGAAGAAAACATAAAAGACTATCTGGTGGACTCTGGCACTCTGTATCTCTACCGAGCCACCCTATTAAGCTGAATTTACTGCACTATGTTGATACTAAAAATGTATGTTGATGAACTTGTGATAGTTTTATTACTGGTTGGTAGTAAAGATGTACATTTTGACACCTTTTTCGTAAGACATTTGAAGGGCTGGGTTGATATAGGCTAAGATGATACTCTGGCCACTATGTTGTAAGCAATGTCGTATTTCTAAGATAGTTTTATAAATATAAAGTTGTCTTTTTTTCTGTGTGAAAAAAAAATCTAAGTTATATCTATCAGGAGCCTCTTGCAAGGAATTAGATGCTTCGACAAGTTAAAGTTGGCCGCCATACACCTATGAAGGTTTCATTTCATGCTCTCACGAGCTCTGCTCTTTTGAAGGCATTTTATGTTTGGGGCTTGGGGTTGTTCTTCAATATATAACCCCTTTTTTTGTTTGAAGGGATATATATATATATATATATATATGTTTTGAAGTTATTTTGTTTTGTTGAAATTTGATAGTTTTATTTGGAAACTGTTTGATGTATAGCTACGATTTACAACTATTTAGTGATATTTTTGATTTTATGGCTTATCTACTACTTTGTATATATTTGGCTTTATAGTCTATCTAGTAGTCTTTTTTATGTAATGCTTATGCATGGAGAGATATAGCTTTATTATTAATAAAGTAAAGTTTCTCATTTTTTAAGAAAAAAAATGTAAAAAAATGTCTAAATTATCTATGATTGATATCCCAAAATAGAAAAAAAATAATATAATCACAAAACACAAAAACAACATAAATATTAAAAAATAAATAAATAAAACATATAATTACTTACCACAAAACATAAAAAGAGACCATCCCAACCACAAAACACCATCCCATACAATTGGAATAACATTCATATACAAAGAAAAGCAAATAAAATACTATTGCAATAACATTAAAAAAAATAAACATATAATTGCGTACCACAAAACATAAGAAGAAACAATAACATTAAAAGAAAAACATATAATTGCCTACCACAAAACATAAGAACACACCATCCCGTACCATTGAAATAACATTCATATACAAAGAAAAACAAATAAAATACTATTGCAATAACATTAGTATCAAAATAACATTCAAAAAAATAATAATAACAAAAAAACAAAATAGAACATATAATTGCCTACCATAAAACATAAGAATAAACCATCCCATACAATTGGAATAACATTCATATACAAAGAAAAACAAATAAAATACTATTGCAATAACATTCATATCAAAACAAAAAACAAATGAAATACAAAGGAAGGAAATGGAGAAATAGGCACTTCAAGTATAGTGAATATTATAGTCATCATTGAAATTAGAGCCACCACAGAATATTAGATTACGAAATAAACAACAAAGCAAATGGCCCTGGAATCTTTTAGTGTGGATCCCAGTTTACGAACTGTAGAGAATTTCTTAAAGCAAATTTTAAAGGTCTGTCTCAGACTTTTACGATTATTAATTGCTATGGGCCCTATACTCAAAGAACTACCTTCTGAAATAATTTGGTGGAGGGGGGTCTAGTTGGACACCCTAATATACTTTTGGCAGGGGACCTAAATTTTACCTTATCTTCTTCTAAAGTCTGTGGTAGTAAAGCCAGGATGGATCCTTTGGCCCCCTTCTTTTCTCAGCTCATTTCCTGCAACAAGCTGATGGACCTTGCTATGAATCTCCCTAGCCCCACTTGGAGAAATGGGCGCTCGGGGGAGGCTGGTATTAGTAAAAGGTTGGATAGGTTCCTTTTATCTAAATCTCTTCTCCCTTGCCTCTCTTACTATAGGACTTGGGCTACCCCTACAGACGTTTCTGATCATTACCCTATTTGTCTGGAATGGGGTTTGAATTACAGTACTCAAGTTTGGCCCTTTAAATTTAATAGAGCTTGGCTTTTGGAGGAGGACTTTGCTCAGTTAGTCCTCTCCTCGTGGAAGGCCCATCTGAATTTGGACAACTATATCCATATGGATGTTCTTACTCATAAATTGCGTAGACTTAAAGGTACTGTCAAGGCCTGGGAGAAGGTGAAGAATATGGAAAGGAAGCAACAAATTTTGGATATCAATGAAGGTATATCTAATATCTTATTGGAAGAATCTGGTATCATTTCAGCTACAAATGTTGACAAATTGAAAGCCCTTCAAGATAGGAAGGATAAATTTTGGGCCCATGAGATAACTACTCAGAGGTTGAAGAGTAGGGTTCAGTGGATAAAGGAAGGGGATGCAAATACAAGATTCTTTCACTCATATGCATTTGCTATAAGGAATACTAATACTATTTGGTATCTAAATAATTTGGATGGCAACTCTATCTCTGAGGACCCTACACTTAAACAGCTTGGTAAACAACACTTTAGCGATCTCTTTGGTGATGACAATTCTACTAATATTGTCGACCAACTTAGAGTTATCAGACTCTTCCCGAACATGACTACAGATGAAGATATTGCTTGTTTTCTTAAGCCCATTTCTGCCCTAGAGGTTGAAGCTGTACTTAAAGGGTTTAAGAAGGATAAGAGCCCGAGACCTGATGGGTGGCCTGTCGAGTTTTTCCTGGCCTTTTTTGATCTGGTGGGGGAGGACTTGGTACTGGCGGTGGAGCAGGCTAGATTACATGGAAATATTTCTGGAGCCCTGAACTCTACTTTCTTGACCCTGATCCCTAAGTGTGAAAAACTCGTGTCATTTGCATACTTCTGGCCCATCTCCTTATGTAACCTGGTCTACAAGGTCATCTCTAAGATTGTTGCTCTTAGACTGAAGCCTACCCTCAACAGATCATTATTTGTCCGACAATTTGGCTTTCTCAAGGATAGACAGATCATTGAATCTATGGGCATTGCCCAGGAATTATTACACTCCATCAAGACTAAGAATTCCAGAGTCTTGGTTCTAAAAATGGACTTGGTTAAAGCTTTTGATAGGGTCAATTGGACCTTCATCAGAATTTTGCTTATTCAGATAGGAATTCCCCTACCGGGGGTCAATTGGATTATGGGCTGCATTTCTAGCTCTTGCTTTGTTGTTTTAGTTAATGGCTACCCCTCGGATTTTTTTCTTGCTTCCAGGGGCTTACATCAAGGCTGTCCTTTGTCTCCCTTGTTATTCATATTGATTATTGAGAGCCTCAACCATATTATTTTGGATGCTCAGCAAAAAGGTCTTATCAAGGGCTTCCAGTATTCTCTTGATCTGTCGATAACACACTTGTTATTTGTTGATGATGTTATCTTAATTGGTGTTGGTACTGTTGAAGAATGGAGTGCTTACAAAGATGCACTGGATTTATTCTGTTCTGTATTGGGGATGTTTGTTAGCATGGGAAAACCATCTTTTCTCTATCAGAATGTCGATGTTGATATCAGGGATAAAATTGTTGAGATGCTTCCTTTTAGGATGATCCCTCTTACTGATGGTTTTAAGTATTTGGGTTATCGTCTGAAACCACTGGGGTATCATACCTCGGATTGGAGATGGATGATTGAATTATTTGAAAAAAATATCCAAAACGTGACCTACAGGTTTCTCTCTCTTGGATGAAGGGTGGTCCTTATCAAAGTTGTTCTCACTGGGTTGGCTATCTACTGGTTTGCTTTGGATAGATGCCCTAAATCTATTCTGAATGTACTACGTAAAATCATTTTCTCGTTTCTTTGGGGGTCTTCTGCTGGCTATCAGAAGCCACATTTGGTTAGCTAGGAAACTCTGTCCTTACCTATTGAATATGGCGGCTAGGATATAAAGAACCTTGAATGGTTTGGTATATCTTTGAGATTGAAAAGTATGTGGCAACTTCTTACTAGTTCTGGTATTTGGAGCATAATTATTGCTCATAAATACTTAAAGAACATACCATTAGAAGACTGGATTAGAGCTCGAAAATTTATTGTATCCGACACATCTTACTTTTGGAATGGGTTCATAAGGATTTTAGAGTGGATTACTTGTCAGTTAGGTTGGAAGGTGGGGAGTGGTTTAAAGATCAAGGTGGGGATGGACCCTATAGTTGGGCATAACTCATAGTACCTATTGTTTGAGGAGCTCAGAGAGTACCTCAATGATATGGGGATATCATACCTTGCTCAGGCGCAAAATCTGGATGAGGGTGGTTCAGAGGATTCAAATTGGTACTCTACATCTAATTTGTAATTGGGTGGAGATTGGGCTGTACAATGGTGTTCATATGTTAAGGGCCTGACTCATGGGGGCATAAGGATTGGGACTGCTGAGGATAAACTTCTTTGGATGTATGATAATCAGTTGGGTGTGGTGACTGCTAAAAAAGCTTATGATCTTATTATCTCTAATAGACATAGGACTATTATGGATAATGATATTATTTTGAAGCTCTGGCACTTTAATATTCCCCACAAGCTGAAGTGTTTTATCTGGCTCACCTGTAATAAGAAAATCAACACTTGGGATACTCTATGCAAGAAAGATTGGCACGGTACCAATAGGTGTTGTTTATGCAATGGGGAAGATGAATCTGTGGATCATCTTTTTGTAGCCTGCATTTTTGTGAAAGAGATTATTTGGGGACTCAATAATCCGTATGATGTGAAATTACATTGGAATTTTCCTACCCTTATGGAAAATCTCACTTACTGGGTTTTTAAGGAAGGATCTTTACAGTACTTACCTCTTTTTCTCATCTGGAATATTTGGAAGGCTAGGAACCGCAAGTTATTTGAAGATCTGTCTCCTTTTATGGCTGGCCTATTACATATCATACATGATGAGGTAATTACTTATAAGCCACCTTAGAAACCTAGGAATAAAATCTGGAACATTGGGATGCCTCCAAATCCTAAATTTCCTATGGTTTTCTTTGACGGAGTTGCAACAAAACACATTGGTGGAGCAGGTATATGTATTTGGTTAAATGATCACCATCAGTTTGCTTGTAAAATTGGATGTGGGTGCAACACTAACACAAGAGAAGAACTCTTAGCACTCTGGGCATCATTACATGTTTCCAAGGATATGGGGTTGCCTTACCTACATATATTTGGTGACTCCTCTATGATTATAAACTAGGCAAAAGGGGAATCCACCCTTGATATGGTGAACCTTGAGGCTTGGTGCTACAACACCAGACTTCTCATGTCCTCTTTCACCTAGGTGGATTACAGTCATGTCTATAGGGAACATAACAAGAGGGTAGATATCTTATCCAAGGAGGGATTGTCTTTGGCTCCTGGTCATCTCTTATTTACAGAATCTTATGATGATGAGATTATTGGGGAAGACTCTTTTCAACTTTTTTAGAATATGCTCATGCTATTTCAACTTATTATCTCATGGATTCTTTGAGCTGCCTTTGGCATTGCTGAGCAGCTGTTACAGGATATTTGTGAGTCACATACCTGCTTGGATAAGATATTTGGGCTCTTGTTATTTTCTCTACAAACATTTTTTACTGATATTATGCATTGCTCACTTATGAGAGGACTTTTTTATGTATTGATACCCAGGTTCTTGGTGTTTTTTGATCACACAGCTTGGGTATTGTTCTTTCTATTTTGTACTGTTATGTATTGTATATTTCTGATCTGTTTTGACCCATTTGGGGTTTGAATTGCTGACTGAAGATGTAAAGGTTACCTTTGATTCAATAGAATATCAAGGAACTGTTTTTTTCGATTGAAAAAAAAAGTTCTAATATTAAATATTAATATAAGAATATTTGTATAAGCATTAGCGGCGATATAATTATTAATATCATAGGATCCAATCATTATTACTCTCTGTCCGCTGGCTTTAAAGCCAAAACACTTTAATTTCTTACTAGTTTCTTAATTTTTTATAATTTTTTAGTTTTTGTTGGAAAAAGTTTTTTAAATTGATTAAATAAATTAATGATGTTAAATTTTTAAATACTATCCATGGAAGAAACTACGGTGAAATTAAATATCCCCTCGTGAATGTGATATATTTGAAATATTTTTCAGTTACAAAAATATCTTTAAAGATTAAGATTAAGAAAATTACCCTCATGTTCCCAATAGATATTGCATTAATGATTTTGGAATATGTTAAACATTAGACGATTTGCACCTAGTCTTTTTTCATTGTCGGACATATCCCATTCATCGCTAATTACACCAATTATTGACTTGGTGTGAAAAATATTTTTGGAATAGGTTAAACATTATATGATTTGCACCCCGTCTTTTTTCATTTAAAATATGTTGAAATGGATGGAAGTGTACTTTTAGTTTTGTTGGAATTGCATAATTTGTGTTCTCAGCAATAGTTGTGAGGGGGCTAATTTTTTTTTCAATCAAATATTTAATTCCAACTCCAATAATCAAAATTATGATTTCAACAAAAATAGCATTATCCCACAAGAATTGTCGAAAAAGTGCAAATCCTCTAATGATTAGCTTACTCCTATATTTTTTGTGAAATTATGATCTCTTAAGTTTCTAAGTATTATTGATGCACTACCTAATGCATTTTCACAAACCTTCAACATTAGAAGTATTGGCTTGAACTTTGCTTCATTCAAGCCATGGGGGCTTCACTTGTTGACCAATATCCTATCACGTTAGTTCATATTATGGGTTTTAAAATTATTAAAAATTGAACCAATATATTGCAGGTATTGGGGGGATGAGGGGTTTAAGGTGGGGGTGGGTAGGGTGGTTTATCAGGATTGAGGTATAAAAAGGGGTGGGGAGGAGGTTTCAACAAAAATAGTTTGGGTCAATATCTCTGGAAATTAAGGGTATTATTTAATATCCCACGATCGCACGTGCTATGTGAGATGTTCACTAAGTGAAGTCCCCATGATTCAAGCATTATTAAACATTTGGCATGGAGAGGCAATGGCAATTGACGCTAGATGTGGATGTGGGATCTACATAGAGCTAGTCCTTTTTCATACTAGATGTGTCTTCATAGAGCTAGCCCTTTTTCATGCTGGATGTGGGATCTACACATAGCTAGTCCTTTTTCATTCTAGATGTGTCTTCACAGAGCCAACCATTTTTCATGCTGGATGTGGTATCTACATAGATCTAGTCCTTTTTCATACTAGATGTGTCTTCACAGAGCCAACCCTTTTTCATGCTGGATGTGGGATCATCACATACATCCGACAATGGAAGGAACCAAACCTCTCACCATGTCATAGCTCTTATATCTGACCATGGAAGGAACCAATCCTCTCACCATGTCAGAAGGGATCACGAAATCATCACTTCCCTTTGGAAGGAACCTCGATCTAGAGAACACCAAGCTTCTCCCTGAAGTACTCAAACTTCACTCTGGCCATTTCTAGCATAGAATCACATCAGGGCTGATTACGTCCAAGGATAACCTGTGAGCTTCGCCATGACTGATTACATCCGAGGACAACCTACATGACCATTTACGTCTGAGCAACCTACGAGCTTCGCCAGGATTTATGCTCAGACAACCTGTCTCACCAGCTATGCTAGAACTCCCTCTTTCAAGAGATCTCGATCTAGATCATAAACTGGAGCTTCACTGCTCCTCTCTGCATCATACCAAAATGCAAGTCAGATCAATCAAATCAAATAGTAGTTTTCAAAAGAAACATACTACCTCCCAAATCGCAAGTGGCAACATCTTTTGTCTCCGTTGTACTCAGCGTCAATCAGGACTCCATCCTGCCAAACCAAGAGATCACACTTGATCCCATACTAAAGTAGCACCTCGAATTTCTCTTCCTATCAATGGCACTTCCTTCCCAATACGAATCCTCACAACCCTCCAGGTTAATATTCTGATTTGCCTCATACTTGAGCCCATAATCAACTGTAGCCTTCAGGTACCTCACTGCATGCTTTGCAACCATCAGGTGAACATGTCTCAATGTGTTCACAACAAAGAAAATATCTGGTCTCGTATTCGTCAGGTACATCAAGGAATAAATCATCTGATGATACATCGTGGCATCAACCGATTCTAATGAAGCAACACTCAATAGCTTCACCTACAAGCAAAGAAGGATGAGACTTGTTTCGAAGAACAAGTAACGACAGTCCAAGATGAAGAATAATATGATGAATGTAGTGACATCATTGATGCAGAACCTTCCAGCCATGAAGAAGTAACCAAGAAGAAAGGGAAGACCAGTTCAAGAAGAATGATGTCCAGGATGCAGCATCAATATGTGAAGGGAAGTTCGTAGTTCGATCATGCAGTAGATGGAAACATCGTGGGATACAAGGAAATATTCGTAGCACGAACCATCTCACGAAAAGAAGGCATAGACTACAAAGAGACATTTGTAGCCAGTGGGAGTTGAAACACATACATGATGAGCTTGATGAAGATCTTAACCTTTGCTACAAGGTTGAATATGAAAGTCTATACACTAGATGGATACATAGAATATTAGTAGCATAGGAAGCTACTTGTCACTCCGGTACATAATTTTTCAGTGCATAGAGTATGGAAGACAGAGGGAGTATGATGCTCCGCTTCAGAGGGAGTGACTACAGAATATCCTGAGGTTCGACATGGTACGACAGGATGGGAAGATTACTGATGACTCTAGGATTTACTGAGAGTAAAGAGGATTCCAACCTTTGCTTCAAGTTTGAAGGCGGAAGACCAGTGATGCTCCTATTATATCTCGATGACTTGTTCCTGACAGAAAAGAGGAACTCATTACATTTTCAAGAAGAAGACTTGTTTCCGAGTTCGAGATAAAGGACTTGGGGATAATGCACTAGGCTCTAGGCATGGAGGTGTGGACAAGGAAAGTATGCAGTAGAGATCCTGAAGAGGTTCAGGATGATGGAATGCAAGGCCATGACCACAAATATGAGATCCTGAAGAGGTTCACTCAATAGCTTGATGGTTTTAAGTATTTGGGTTATCGTCTGAAACCACTGGGGTATCATACCTCGGATTGGAGATGGATGATTGAATTATTTGAAAAAAATATCCAAAACGTGACCTACAGGTTTCTCTCTCTTGGATGAAGGGTGGTCCTTATCAAAGTTGTTCTCATTGGGTTGGCTATCTACTGGTTTGCTTTGGATAGATGCCCTAAATCTATTCTGAATGTACTACGTAAAATCATTTTCTCGTTTCTTTGGGGGTCTTCTGCTGGCTATCAGAAGCCACATTTGGTTAGCTAGGAAACTCTGTCCTTACCTATTGAATATGGCGGCTAGGATATAAAGAACCTTGAATGGTTTGGTATATCTTTGAGATTGAAAAGTATGTGGCAACTTCTTACTAGTTCTGGTATTTGGAGCATAATTATTGCTCATAAATACTTAAAGAACATACCATTAGAAGACTGGATTAGAGCTCGAAAATTTATTGTATCCGACACATCTTACTTTTGGAATGGGTTCATAAGGATTTTAGAGTGGATTACTTGTCAGTTAGGTTGGAAGGTGGGGAGTGGTTTAAAGATCAAGGTGGGGATGGACCCTATAGTTGGGCATAACTCATAGTACCTATTGTTTGAGGAGCTCAGAGAGTACCTCAATGATATGGGGATATCATACCTTGCTCAGGCGCAAAATCTGGATGAGGGTGGTTCAGAGAATTCAAATTGGTACTCTACATCTAATTTGTAATTGGGTGGAGATTGGGCTGTACAATGGTGTTCATATGTTAAGGGCCTGACTCATGGGGGCATAAGGATTGGGACTGCTGAGGATAAACTTCTTTGGATGTATGATAATCAGTTGGGTGTGGTGACTGCTAAAAAAGCTTATGATCTTATTATCTCTAATAGACATAGGACTATTATGGGGTATCATACACTCAATAGCTTCATCATCTTCTTCATTCATAATAGCATCATTTCTTATCCAAATTCTAAGATGGATAAGAGGTTCTTCAAGATTTGAGTTCTTCGTATTCCTCATCGCTTGAGGGATCTTCTTTGGATGGTGAGAGCTTGACCTTCAGTTGCTCCCATCTTCTCTTCTCTTATTATGAGTCGAGCTTCTTCTTCTTCCCAAAGTCTGTTGAAATTAATAACTTCCTTCTGGCACAAATTCCTCGCATGAATGAATCTCATGATCCTGGGAGGCCATTCAAGGTGGATATCACCACTTCTTCATTCTCCACTTCTTCTTCTACTGCTACAATTTGTTCTTTGATTTGAGAGACCCTCGTCAAGTATGACTGTATGGCCTCTGCATTTTGGATCTTCACATTCTTCAACTGGTTTCTTAAGGTCATATTCTGATTTCTGTTCTTCCCTTCAAATAGCTTGGTCAAGGAATCAAACATTTCTTTCGGTGTCTTTAGGGAAGACACTTGTGGTGCAAGTTGATCCATGACTGAATCAACAATGATCTTCTTAAGCTTGACCAAGTTCTTCTTGTGTAAGGTTTTTTAGCCTCATCTCCCTTTGGAACTGGAACCTCTCTACTTATGTAGGTGTTTAATTCATTTTCTTTAGAGAGATCATATACTTCCATGCTTGGAATTTGTCAAATTCACCAATATTATCATCAAGCTGATGTGATAAATCACTTTGAAATGAGAACCTCAAATGAAAATAGCAAAAGATTAGATCTTACCAATTTGAGGTGTCCGTCCTGGTTCCGGAGCTGGCTGATCTAGGGTTTGTCAGAGAAACCCTAATTTAAAAAACTTGGAATCTTTCAGATATTAATGGATAGAAAGATATATCTCTCCAAGGTGAGCTATCCAATGTACTCCTTTTCTGAAAACAGTGGAGGGAAGCTCCTAGAATAGGAAGCCCTAGTTTTCCAATTTCTTCTACAGAAATGCCTGATATGGTTTCTAGCGTATCTATGACATTAATAATCCTCTATGTCTAAAAATTCAAAATTAGGTAGCCTATCCTGTCCTTGTTTTAACACCACAGGTTTCATCATAATTGGTATCACCAATTGGGACTTATGATCGTTTTCCCAAGGTGACCTTTTTTAGGACTTTTCAGAACGACGAAGTTGTACGAAATTCCACATGTCACTATTTCATCTTTTGGGTCTAAAAATTGGACCAAACAATGTATATTCTGTTCCCTTTATGGAACATCTTGATAAATTTAATTTGGACCTTTGTATCCATAGATATAGCAATTCTCCCTAGGTGTCCTGTTTAGGGATGAATCCTGGAAGAGGCTAGAACCCTAGCGTGGAGGGATCATATCTCCTAGAATATAGGTAATCTAAGGCTGAATTTTGGACAAAATGTAAATCAAGATTTTATCTCTGGCTTGTGAAAGTTTCTTCTTCTGATCCTTCTCCAATATTGAGATATAGCAAATGTACCAAAACGTATCATTTTTAGTATTTTAGGGTTTTTTCGGCTCGGGGTCAAACTAGGGTTTGACTTTCCCGTAGTTGTACCCAACCAAAAATCTCGAACCAGGTCTCTAAAATTCGATTTTTATGAGGATATCAATCCTATTCCAGGATCACTCAAAAATTCCTCTTCTGTAAGAAGCCCTAATTTCCCGCACCAAAAATTGAAAATGCTCAGAATCAAATTCCTCTTCGACAGAAAGATGTTCCCTAATGGAGATTCATCCTAGCATACTTTTGCTGATGGATTGTGGAGAGAGACACAGAAATTAAGAAGTTATAGATTGTGCAGTTTCATAATTTCTTCTTCTCAGGTTAGCTCTGATACCATGTTAGATTTTTATCATTCAAGCTAGCATTATCTTAGGATCTTTAACTGGCAGAATGACATGCATAGAAATAAACACAAGAGACAAGAGACACAAAGAATTTTCCTCGGGGAAACCATAAAGGATAAATCCTCACAACTTCCTCAGAGACAGAATGAGCACCAATGGCAACAGTAAAACCTGAAAATAGAAAAAATGACCTCCACAGCTTGTTCTCTCTCTCTCACACTTGAGAGAGCTTCTCCGCCCTCACTCATGCGCCCCAATGAGTGAGTGTGTGTGTGATAAATAGAGAGGCTCACTCTCTATTTATATTCTTTCGTTCACTTAATGTCCACTCCAACATGTCAGCCTCACTTAACAATTACTTACTAGAGCTAACATCTCTAGGAGAGTCTAATAACCCTAGTGCCCCACAACTTGTGGGGACTTTTCCCTGACTTACAATAACTCACCCAAGGCTGACTTGTCTAGGATAGTCTCATAACCCTAGGGCCCCACAACTCTGGGGACTTTAACCCTTGATTAATAGGAGGGTTACCCACAATGACTTGACATGACTTGTTTACATTATTGAATCTCCCGATAGGCACATCGAGACATGACATGACTTTAATGCATTACAGACACTTCCCGGAATAAACATCGGGGTACAATACATAAGATATATAGGTGAATATATTCTGAAGTTACAAATAAATCAACAGTTTGGAACACGTGTTTCATATTTCTAAGCTCTTTTTTGGGGGGAAGCTTCTAGCTCAACTATTCAAGCAACAACAACATTCATGAATATAATTATCTAAAACATTAAGCATCTATGTTTACTAGAACACCAATACAAGGAAATCCTTGGATATTTAACGACCAATCTTGAGAGTAAATACATTTACCATTGAAACATGGAACAAAAGGCTCTAGTGGGCCATAAACATAATATATATGAGTGTATATAAGAAGCAAATATTCAATTTTTGAGTAGGGATGCCCCCTTTGGTTCTTCTCAATATATGCTTAAATATCCACCTTATGCTACTTTAGTCCATTCCTAGTGGTTGTAGGTCTTCTAGGTTGAGGTTGCCACATTGTCCAAAATTACAAATACCTTTATTCATTTAGCAAACACCCCCTCTACTAGTTATTTTCTTTATTTTTCCCATACATACCTTTTCATTTCCTTTATCTTGCAAATTTCCTCTCCATTTGTGTATTTCATACCATATCATTCTTCTCCACCAAGGCCTCTCAATACACCTTCATAATAACCCCAATACTTAATTAGATGGTGAAAGCCTTTACAATTGTCTTGATTCATGGTTCCCAAAATATTGATTATCAAATTATTTAAATCTATCTGATACATTTATGAGGTCCCCATAAAATTTCATAGCAAGCCTCTCAAGATTGCGCCAAAAAACTTGTGTACTTTTCATTCATGATGAGTAATGTTTCCCTTATTCATATTTTGCTTCTAATTCATAACAAGAATACTCTTTAAGAGAGTTACATAATACATGAATGTAGATACAATTGTCTGAACCCTCTTTGATGACAATGATGCCATATTACCAATTATTTTAACTACCAACATCAAATTTGTTTCCTTAGTTCTAGCATCTTTAATGGATTATATCCCTCTAAGACCCTCGTTAAGACTAACACGAGATACATGAAATAATTCCCTTGAGTTTATTTTATTTCTTTTACCATGTGGCATATCTTGTGGAAAACCCCTAGACATTTCCCCTTATTCCAAGGATGGTATATAGGGTAAACCCTAGATTCTTGCAGGCACAAGGCCAAGTAAAAAAGAGGGCTTGAATTTATTACAATAATATACACATTATAAGTTCAACACATCACTTTACTCGAAAAATAATATGAGTGGGGTGGATAACATTCCATCCCTCAACCACTTAGGATATATCCAATTGACAGTACTAAATTTATTTCTACACCAAATTTCATTTATTCGCCAAATTTCATTTATTAAAAATCCATGATCTTATTCAACCATTGTAATTCACCCCATTCCACATGAGTAGATATATGCAATGATTTACAAAGAGATGATAGGAATGGAAATATTCCTAGTGAAAAAAGATTCTGAAACCCTTGCATTTACCAATATATGTAACACGCATTGGAAATGAATACTTTATTAGTTGACCCACTAGTGGACCTATATTTATGGAAACATTTCTTCCCATCAATCTAGAAAAAATTATTCTCATCTTAGGAATAACACATTCAAGATTTCTAATCATTTCAATTATCCTAGTATTACCAACTTTATTTTATGTCAAAGTTATATCCAAATTTGAAGTGCAAAGATGTAAAATGAAACTTCTACCAACATTTGACTTAAAACATTATTGGAAGTCTTTCCAAGAAGCTCCAAAACCTACACAATTATATATATATTTTGGAGATACTTGTATGTAATTTTAGCACATGTAGAGTCCATACAAAATTTTAACATGACTCATAGATTAGGTTATGAGATTTTCCTCATTAACAAAAATCATAGTGTTTACATTTGCACTCTGGTCGTTATTGGATTTGGCATTGGCTTTGGGATTGAACTAGTCTTCCCCACAAAATGTTTCCAATTTTGGGCATAATAAAATATTACTCGTGAATACTTAATGCATTAATAACCCTTAACACATTAATAAATCCCAACATATAATCTTCTCTAACCAAAAATACTAATGATATTCAATTCATATAAGGGAGCACTCCGATAACAACGTAGAGTCAATAGTGTCACCTTTCAAAATGCATTTCTATCCTTGAGGGATTCTTCTCGTCATAGAAATGATCAGGGGTTCATTCTCAACATCAGTAAGGTGATTTGTTGGAGGAATTATTGTAAGATATAATAATGAAACAACGGGAAGAGATTATTGGACCAACCATTAACTCAAACATTTAAGATTGATATACCCAATAGACTCTGGCATATAGTTAAGTTTCTCAAAAAAAATGTTTAGAGAGACATGTAGCAATGTCCTAGATTAACACCTATATTTATTGGAAGTATTCAAACCACTTATACTATGAAATGAGAACTTTATACTAAGAATGAGAATTCTAGGCATAAAAACGATGATTTTAGCAAAAACAACACCAAAAACACCCCCAAATAGAAAAGTGTTGATGCTAGTATACACTTTTTTTTCGGGGTTAAAAATAGAGCCATGGCCAAACATCCCATACTGTTGTTTACAAAAACTTTAAAATCAACCCGTAAATTGGAAAAATATTTTTTTCTCCAAAAGATAAATTACAAATTTTTTTAAACTTGCATATTACACAAACAAAAATATTTCATAAATAATTTCACCACTCTAACCATATAAAATCAAAGAAATTATGATGTGATTCATAATGAAATCATATATTAGACCATACGGGAACAAATGATTGATATAAATATTCAAAATCTCCTTCAGAGTTTCAATTACAAACATCATACTAATAAAAAACATAAAAAATGTTTGATTTGAAATTATTCAAATTCATCCATGGAATCTGACACCCCATCAGAATCTACATTTTCTGTAGATGAAGGAATGGACAAAGATGTAGATGACCCATATTCTTCTTTATTATAAATGGGTGCATCATCTGAGTCTACATCTATGCCCATCATTTTAGCTGTCATATTCCTTATGGATCTACGACTTGATTTAACAGACTCGCATCTTGCAACTTATTCTTTTGGAAGAAAATTCTTGATAATCTCTATAGTATTGGATCGAAGAATTTCTTTCTTTGTCAACTTGAAATCATAAAAAAGCATATCAACTTCCTCTAATTTCAAGATGTCAATGCAGCGACGATTTATTTTTTGACCCTTTCTTTTTCTCTTTCTGTAAACGCTTTTCTCAACCACCATCTCTGTCTTGTACACACCATCAAATGGGCGTGTTACCAATGTACTTCTATTGATACTACTTCTTGATTTTCTTTATTCACCTTCATAACTTTTGAAATCCAGAAAGGATAATCACACGCATCATCTGTAGCCAAAACTGCAATCATGCAACCCTCCTTGATATCTTGTATTGAACCCCTATAAAGGTCTTCCACCTCTCGATGCTTTGCAGATGATCTTCTACAACTAATATACATTTCTCTTTCCTCTACTTAAGAAAACTCAATGCCTTGAGTTTCAACATTTGTTTCCTTGTTTTCATTTGTTACTCTTCGTGGCCAAGTAAATGGAGACTTCAAATATATATATCCATTTGTAGAGTTTGAAATTATGTCACTTTGCTCCATGAAAAAGGACTCCCACCAAATAGAATCAACAACATCAAAGTACTCATATGTATCTTCGATAGACTTTTTTATTTCTTCCAAGCATTGAGAAGAATCAACATCTCTATTGTGTCACCTTCCATTATGAATCTCTCAAGATGATTGCAATAACAATAAATTTGGAGCATACATTTGATGATTTGGGATGAATTTCAAAGATTCCAAACCTGATGAAGGTCCCCATTGTGTGCTAGTTGAGTACTTATTTCCACACAGTAGTTTTTTTCCATCAATCTTTTTTATATGAAATTGATGTTGAAAGCTAATGTCATTAAGATTTTCAATGCACCTTTCTTCACCATGTGATCCAAAAATAAATCTCCGCATGTAAACAGTTTCTGGATGGTATGATTTCCTGACAATTTCAATCAATGATGCTAGGCTCTTGAATTTCTTCCTCCTCAATGCCCTTGCAAAATGGCTGAACATTTGATCAATATGAAGTCTCTTCCATTGGATGATCTTGAGATGGATTTTCCTGACAATGGCTGCAATAGTTCATGTTTTCTAGTTTTTGTATTTCCTCTTTGATAATATCAATTGTTCCCATTAGCTCTCGTAGGTCACTATCATTATCATCGATTCTGGACTCATGGAATCCCATTTCGTTGGCCAAATACTTCACGTCTGTCACTGAAACGTTGTTTTCCTTCACATCGGTGCTCACCAGTTCGTAAGTCCAACACAGATGAACTTTGATATCCTTCAATGTGGAATATATTTCATTTAGTCTCACATTTTCTCCATTGTTCTCCATTGTATATTGAGGCGGTAGAACAAAGGGGGGGAAAGGATCCTGCAGAGGATCATGAGGACCACGACCTGAATCTTTTTCTCGGTATTAACCTACAAAAGAAAGCCTAAGATGCAATTCATCAGCTGGATACCNTGGGAAAGGATCCTGCAGAGGATCATGAGGACCACGACCTGAATCTTTTTCTCGGTATTAACCTACAAAAGAAAGCCTAAGATGCAATTCATCAGCTGGATACCAAGACCTGGCCAACCTGTGGAGATCTTCCTCTGCATTGTGATGCAAAACTAACTACGTGGAATGTTAACACCCTTCTGGGATCATCCATGACTGGTGCTAGCATTCTTCTCATAGCTTCGGGGAACTGACTCCCAAGACTAACATTTAATCCCTTCACATGGGGGCTAGAGACACCTAGCCATAGTGATGGACAACTATCCATCCGATGCCGGGAAGGAGTACGAGAGGGAGAAAGTCGGGAGGGAAAAACAAAGCACCCCCCGTAATGATGATGTAAACAATGCTAAGGAACATGTTTGTGAATGTTGGGGTACCCTTTGATGGAGACTATGCCCAAATTGATTTTGACACCTTGATTTGCAAGCTTATCTGCTATGGTGTTATTGCCTCTTAGGATGTGGAAATAAGTGAACTGAAGATCAGAGTTGAGGCGACATATACGATCGTGAATTCTTATGCATTTGGCTGCACCAGTTTTGTAACCAATTCTCATTTCCTGGATGACTTGCTTTGAGTCTCCAAAAACTATGAGTTTTGAGATATTATTCTGTTTTTCCAAATCCAATCTTAGGAGAAGCGAAATCCATTCCACTTCATTATTAGATCTGTGTCCTATTCCCCAAGCGAAAGAAGTAATTTTATTTCTTCCAAGATAAAAACGTGATGATTCCATCATCATCATGTTTTTTCAGGTATTTCTTGTTTTTGGGGTAGCAGGGCCCATAAAAAGTGTGATGAGTGGGTACTCGTTGGATGCGGAATTTAATTCCACATCCAACGAGCTCTCCCGATCGAAATTTGAGTAAAAACACAGGGAGATATGTCGAAAATATGAACAAAAAAGTAGTTTTTTCTTTTCTTCCTCCAAAATTAATAAATATTATTTTATTATTTTAACTATTATTTTATTAATTTTCCTTAGGAGGCCCATTTTGAGTTGAAATTTCCTCTTAATGAGTCTCATCATTCCAGTAGTGCAAGGGTGAATGTGGGATGCGAACCCAAACCAAGACCACTGATGGCACATATTTTTCTAGGTCAAAAGGTAGGCTCCAACGACTTAGATATAAACTACAAGAAACCATGAAGTAGGATCCACTCCTGAAGATGAGATCTCTGTCAACTCTTTTTTCAAACAAGAAGGTAAAAAACCCCTTTCGCAAAAAAAATGTTGTAGGCCCCTAGAGATCAAGGGAATCCAATTTTTGTTTATCCATATGTCCATAGTTTTTGGCGAAGGCCAAATTCTTGTAAATTGACCTATCAGGCCTTTCTCACTCAAAGCTAGGGATTTCAACCTTGAATTTGTTGACATGATCTGGATTTGAGTAGCAGTTGCACACTTAACAAAGTTCGCATCACTGGATTCCAGGGTAGACAGAGGTGGGCAAGATGTGGAAGCCACCAAAGCCTTGAAGGCTTGATCTAAAATTCTTCGACGCTCCTCCAGGCTCAGATCTGAGGGTGGATCCATTCTAGAAGCTTCCCTAGAAGAGGGCCAATATCTCCAAACACAAACTTAGTAATTCCCATGCTCAATCATGATGCTTATTTCTATCATTTATTCGTGAGTTCCAACTGTGTGACCAAACCTGTACACCTGCACTCCCCAGTCACTGGATCTCCTAGCCTATGTTGTGCACCACTGATGGAGGAAGAACCCACGGTAAATCACTCCATGCTCTCATTCACAAATCGCGTGCATGAGGGATTTCTTTCATAAGTTTATTACTTAATATACTTCAGATGCATAATTTTGACACTTGTTATTTTTATTTGGAAATTTAATTCTTTAATAATATATA
>LPNX010888066.1:82296-114247 GCA_001517045.1 Pseudotsuga menziesii
AGCGGATAAAAAACTAAACAAAACATAAAAACTAAAAATTAGTTGAAAGGGCATAGATGAAATGAACTAGCCCTTCAAATTTTCCCTCCTCTACCAATTTTTCCAGCAAAGATGAAATGAACTTCATCATGTTGGTCTATGGAGTCTCCATGGTGGCTGGTTTGGAGCTCTTATAGTGGTTTAATGTTAGCTATTACAATGGTTTAATGTTGTAAAGAAGTTGTGGTCGACATAAAGCGTGAGGGGAATCGTTGTTTTGAGAAGGGGAGGGAAGCAAACACAGAGGTAGGCCGAGGGTATGCAGAGAAGAGGCAACGACAAGGGCTTCATTTTATTCTTTGGACTCTTCATGTCTTATACTTATTTTGTTGCATCTGTCTTTGGGACTCAATAGTAATAGGTTTTCACACTTTTTCGGACCATATCCTTTGTCATGCGTCCATGGCAATAATTGTTCATCGACGATGTGGGAAAGATGAAGTAGCCCTCCCATGGTGGTCGAAATGTGATGTCAAACACCAATGGGGATCCCTTGAAGATTGGTTGGGTTGGGTTTGAGTAGCCTCTTATCGAGAAAAGACTTACTTGCAAGAGTCGGATGGATCACCTTAATAGACTCTTCGTAATGTGAAACAAAGATGATCAAATAAAAGGGAAGGAAATTATGGTATTCGATTGGAGGTCAACTCATATCCAACCGAACATATAAATAATGTAGTAGGTAGCTTACCACTTTTATGCTCTCAGTTAAACGCGCGCCTTTTACTGAGCTACTCAGGGTGGTTTTGGCATTATGTATATGCCGCTCCAGAGCAATAGCCCCGGTTTATACTTACAATTTGTTTAAAACTTACATCAAACGGGCATAGTCAGGTGCTACCTCATAGGCGAGTGATCAATTTTTCCCTTACAACACCGATATGAAAAAATATTTTCTTGTAGAACCAATCCGAGAAGGTTTGGTGGTACCAAGGTGGTATCAATAATTGTTTCTAAATTTGGTGTTGTAGGATTGTCGGACAATGGTATTGAGAGACCGAGTTAGGGGCGGAGGACTGGAGCGGAAGAGGGAATTTTATTGCATTGTGTTGGGGTTAATTTGGGATGAGAAAGATGCCAAAACAAGTGCCATTTAATTATGCCATCTTAACAATATTCATGATCTAAAAGGGGGCGTCATACTAGACTATTGGGAAAATCTTATTATGTTTATCAGCTTCCAGGACATAGGTTGAAACAAGTTGTGACACTCCAAGGATCATTTTCTTACTAAAAAGGGGACTGCCAACCCACATCATTCTACAGGTCAGAACAATGGACTGACTCTAATTTACTTTGATATGCTGTAGCAGTTGTTACATCCATTTAAATATTAGTGAAACTTTCATTAATGATTGTTGTAGCATATAGTAATAAATTGATGTTCTTTTCCATGCTATGAGAGAAATCTTCTGAAGTTTAATACAAGGAAGACATGTATGGTCTATAAATATCTTTATAGTTTTATGATGAAATTCTTGGCATACCTAAAATCTGAAATAAATCTATAGCATAAACCACAAAAGCCAGAAAGAAATTCAGAGATCTCTAAAAAGAGAATGCTACAGTGATAAATAGAATTTTCCAACAAAGTGTTTGATGAAATTCCATACCCCATTACTTATGCAGTTAACTAAAAAATTCACTCCAGATTTGGTTAGGGACACCACATACCTTCATGCACACCAACAATTTTTCTAGAAAATGCTTGCACTTTTTTGTTAATCAAATCATTTTGACAATATATTGGTGATTTCATAAATATGGATTATTCAAGATCCCCGTTTGATCAAGATGATGGTTTCAGCTGAGTTGCTCTTTTCATCAGGACCTCACTGGATCTCTATACCTTGTTTTATAGGGGAATTCCTATCTACATGAATGAGTATTTATCTCATTTTGCATACACTTCTACATATTTTTGGTCATTTTCTACAAATGACATACCCTAAGCACTCCCCATTTGTCTTTGGTTATTTGTGGAAACTAATATAATCAATTTCTTTCCTTTTTCTTTCCAATAGGAATCATGCTTTTAATGGTGAACAACAACCAGTGAGCACCAAATTAGAGGGTTACAAAAAGAACATGTCATACATATGTATCTACGCCACAAATGTTTTTTGCATACTATCCAATTTAAGTAAATACTAAATAGTGAACAAAATTTGACAGCATTGAGAAGAGCATCACATATTGTAATATCAATAAAGAATCATGTAGCTGATACTTTCTCTTATATAAGAGACATAATTTTTTTTCTTCCTAGAATTCGAAGACCTCTAAGACATAAGGCTACCTGAAATATTTGATGTTGATATTAATCTTACTAAACCTTTTGACAGTGTCTAGGGTCTGTTACTCATGTATGTTTCTTTCATTCTGTCAGGTTTGTGAAATGCAAACCAACGACTACAACTTATGGTGATATTCTACCATTTTAAATTTCAATATATTTTAGAACTTCATTCTATACTACAACATTTCTTATGGACCTTCCAAAATTCACAACCTACCCCTATAGTGCCACAACATTATTTTTTAAACTCTCACAATTCTACAACTTTAATGCTGTAAAGCCATAGAATTTCACACCACGAATTTTTGGCATTAGAATATATTTAAGTCCACATCTTTTTCTGCAAATTTATTTAAATATTAGTAAGTTCTACCCTTTTCATCTAACTCAAATCATTTACTATGATTTTTTTAGCTTCTTTTGGGAGATTTTGACTCCTATAGTGAATTGTTAACCTGGGAGTCAAGAATTTTAGATATAGGAATTATGTCTACATAATTGTCCCATGATTCTTTATAACAAATTGTTGTTTTCAAATTATGCGTGTTATTATAGAAGATTTGGGATTCTATTAGATTATTATATTATTAAATATGGTCATGAAGAAGAAACATCAAACATTGAGAACAGTGATTCCACATAGAACAAACTCTTAACACCATAACTTACACAAAATAAAGATATATCAATGAAGCTCTTCTTCAACTTTTTGTATGATATCTAGACATTGGATTTTCGGTCACTTTGAAACACTATCCAAAACATCATAGTTAAGAGTTTCCACATCAGTCATATATTCATAATCTTATTTAGCTTCCTCCCTTGCTTCATCGTTCTATTATAAGTCTTCAAGATCAGCAAAAATGAATCTCAATGCTGTCACTTCTTCACTGCTGAGTAGCCTAGGTTCTTTTAAACCATTGGATTTTAGATTGCACGTATCAGGTCAATTTAAGTTTCCACAACGATGAATTTGGGGGGTATGATCAATTATGAGCCCTTCAATTGCATACTTTTGCTTGTCTTTTCTTGACTATTTTTCCTTTCATAAGCCCCCAAATATCCCTTTCCATACCTGAAATATTGTCATAGTCATCATATTTACTATTATCATAGTACTTAAATATGATAGTACAATTATCATAGTTATCATATTTATTGTTATCATAGTACCTGAAATATGATAGTACATGCATATTTTCATAGTAATCATATTTACAATTGTAAACATTTCATTTCCTTCATGCTTTCATATTTATTGTGCGTGTTTGTTTTAAATATGTAAATAGATTTGGGACATTTCTGGAGCAAAATCGGTTCTAAAGTTTTGTTGACAATCTATGGAAAATTCATGCAAGGGTACCCTGTTGTACATGGTCCCTAAGGTGCATTAGTATCCCAAGTCCTACCTTCTTTAATGTATCTTTTATCAACTTGGTGTACGTTTATTGAAATTTAATTACAAACATATCTCCAGAAAGGGAACCTACTTAAAGGGAAGCCAAATTTTATGAGATTTAAATGGAACATCCTTTGATGATAGGATATAGACTACACCTGCTTTAGTTACAGAATTAGTATATTTCCTTCATACATTAAGTAAGAGAACCCCTTGTCCTTATATTATAGTTATAAGACGTTAAAATATCTATGTATTCTAATGATTGTATATGCCAGTCTTCAACCAAATAAACTTAGCCAACCTTGGAAGTGAAAGACAAGTTGTGGTGAGTCTTGATTGATTCAAGAAGTTTGTTGATTTCTTGTCTGTCTGAAGTTAGGAGTTTAAAAATGACAGTGAAACAAAATTAATCAAGAAACAATGTGTAAACATGTATTATATAAGAGAAAAGAATGAGTACATCATTCTCAGGTGCATAGGTTAGGAATACTATCCCCCAACCATCCATTCCATTTATTATTCATCAACAAGCCATCCAACCAAAACCGCCACCTTCCATCGAATTGTCCTTTAAGATCTTATTCCAAATCCTAGTGTTACTAGATATGCCACCTCTATTTGTAGGTTCCATGGATATGAATCTACCTATTATTTCATATATTATATGGGCATATTCGTACTAACTTTTTCTTTCAGTACTGCTTCAGTTATCCAAACTTGTGTGCCCATTAATGATATTAGTGTTGAGAATGCCATTATGATGCCACTTTGACTACCATTTCTTTCCAAGACATGATGTCATTTCATGCCATGATGTGTTTCCATGGCATTCTTGAGGATTCATTAGGATTATACTTTGTATTGGTGTTGTACTTCGCCATGTTTCATGTTACACTACAATTGATTGTTTCGATGAGTATAGGTAGCGGTATTAAGCATGGAACAGATAGGTTGGCTCCAAATTTTGGCTTCTTATATGTTCTACTAAGAAGTATTGTACTTCTTTTTCTCCCTTTCGATTGTTACCTTTTAAAAAATTTTCAAGTCTTTATTAAATTTGAATATTGTTGCACATTTTCCATTACTTGTTAAAGCTTCCATTCCTATATAATTAAGGCTTTGAGCTCAGGTTTCTGCAATTAATGTTGGTTGAACTTGCAAGGCCTTCGGGGCTTAATTCTACACTTATATAGTTGTAGTAGGATAGACATATGATTAGAACCACCTTTTAACTACAACCTTTGGTCTTATTCTTGCTACATCAATCATAATCTTGTCAACCACATTATTTTGGAAATCGCTTCATCTCCCAACCTATTATTTCTCCATGTTGGTGCTAACTTCAATAGCTAAATGTCCCATGGTTTGGAATCTTCAAATTTAGTATGGACTTGTGAAGCATTCAACTAAAGGATCATCTGTCAACTAAAGGATCATTTGGTATTTTCATATCGAGGTTTAAATCATATATCAATATTACATTGTCATTGCATAGAGAGTAGCAAGGTTCTCTACAACAACCAAAAGGTACCATTCTTGAAATGAAGACAAGTTCCTGTGACAGCCATAAGTTTCACCCAAATTTGCAGGAAACATCAGGTTGGAAGCATCAATATTATATGTTAAAAATTATAAAATAATATTATAGAATACACTGTATCCAAACAGTGATACATACATTCTATAAGACTAAAATCAATGGTGTGACTACATATCTGCATAAGGTTTTTGTTGTGATTCATGACTCTTGCATATTATATTATTATTCCTCTTATTGAGGTTCTTATAAATAATCCTATGCAATAATGGTAAAGGTTTTTCAGAACTTTTTATGGGACAAGAATAAAAAAAGAAAGTTCTTCCACATAATCAACTAGGAACTCTATTGTATCCCACGAGAGTTTGAAGCATTGGGTAACATCAAAAATTGCCTCCAAGCTTGATATTTATACATGAAATGGGTGATTCGATTTGTTGAACGAAATGAGGCATTGAAGGTTTCTATTATGCACTGAGTTAGTAAGGTGCACCTCTTGGAAAGAAATATTGGCAAGGAATTTTGACTTTCTATTCATACCCTTTTTGTGCTTCTCCTTTTCAAATTGTACCCTTTTCTTTTTTCGCAAAGTCTATTTTAGGCCTAGGAGGCTATTAAACCTTTCCTATAGGAATTTCTCCCTCCATACTAGATTCTCGACTTTAGTGCATTGTTTTATAGATGAGTGTTATCTCTTTATTACACCAACATGCCATTTAAGTACGTGAAGAAGAAACATAACATTGTTCTAAGCAGTTCTATAATTAATGTGTTCCTTTTAGAGGGTGTTGGTTTTTTGTCCTAAGCATGAGCTAGTGTTAGGGTTGAGTGTATTGTTTGGTGAAGGAAGTGCTACAATATATTAATTAAGTTGATAGTAAAATAATACTTTGAAAAACACCTTATTGTATGTAGAGTTGGAAAATTTAGTGAATTTCACTGTTGCGGCTGCCTTAAAAAAAAATTAGACCTCATGAAGAAGAGAGAGAGAAGATACCAGGATAGAACCTCACAAAATTGTCTTAGAGATCAGATGTGTATTGTGAAAATGAGAATGCTTCTCTATTTATAGTTCTTCATTGAGAGATAAATCAATCTTGTGATACATACAGTTATAATGTATCTCTCTGCTTGTTTTGTTGTGCGTATTTCTCTTTTTAGTGCTACTTTGTTCCCTTATGTACAGAATATTCCTTCTTCAACATCCACTCCAAATCTTCCATGGGTTGTTTGCCATGTTTTTGATATCAAACTTTTGATTGTTGTAGCAAGGGCACCAGGACGTTTATTGTTGTACATAGGTATGTTGAATATTTGTTCACCCGTAGTAACTGTTCTGTGCTTTGTGGGTGTAAGGTATACTTCATGTTACTTATGAATTCAAGAGAAAATATTAACATTGGTATTGTGACGCCAGGTTTTGACAATAGGAGCGAACCCTTTACACCAAGGTGTTTAAGTTTCTTGATGATATTAGGATTAAATTTCAAACTGCAAGCCTTTTAAATCCAGTGATCAATCTCTTTGCTCCCGTAATGTTTTGGTTTCTTTGGATTATAACTTTTCTAGAGTCTTATGTAGAACAAATCTATTCATATTTGTACTTTTCATTTAATATTTCCATAGGGGCCTTAGCTCAATCATATGGAATGCAGTAGGTGCTACAAAAGACTATGTTTCATTTTATTACCGTGTTGTATTCTGCACCAATATTCATTCAGGGACGATGCAGGGCAAGAGTCCCCTGAAAATCAACATAGATAAAGGAATTCTTATTTTCAGTCCTTTTTTGAGTCATTCAAATATCGATTTAATGTTGTTTCTACAAGGTTAGTGATTGATGTTTGAATCTCTTGTGGAAAGCCGAGTGCTTAATTTTAAATTTTTTATTTTTTATTTTTCCCAATAGTACCAAGGGTGATGTATTTTTGAACACTTATATAGGTACAAGGAATCAATGTCAAGGAGTACAAGAGGTTTTAAGGAGAAGTTGTTTGCATGTAACAATGCTGTAACTAAACTTGGCAGAGAATTTCAACTAGAGGTTAGTGCTAGTGTTTCCCGTATGATGGCCCTGCCTTGATCCTACTGGTAAAAAAATGGTATGACTCCCTTTTCTTCTAATAACATGGAAGGAAGTTCAGCAAGAATACCAGTTAGACAAGTTGTTGAAGGGTGCCAAGTTTTTCCATGTTCAGACATCAATAGTGGATCAAGTTTTTCTAGAACAAGTTCATGTTTAAGCCCACCGTCTCTTAGAGATAAATCATATGGCTGCATAAGTGAAGCCTCTATAAAGGTAAGGACTCATGATCTCCTTTTTGTGCCATACAAATGTCAAAGTTTCTAAGTTTAATAAAAATTCAAAGTATTGCTAACTTCTTTGGTAAGACTCGATGACCCTATGATATGCCTTAGATAAATCTAATTTTGTGATAAAGGAGGACCTCCTTTTTACCTTAATAGTGTGTAAACCTTCTTGAACAATCCCTATAGTCTCATGTATTTGTCTACCATCTAAGAGTCCAAATTTCTCACTTGAGATGAGATAGTATAGGCTTGAGTCTTCTTGCATTAGTCTTAGAAATTATCTTATACACAAGTTTGAACATAGTAAAGAAATAATTATGTTAAATTTTTTGTTCATGGTAAAGCAAATGTACACTGATAAAACAAAACCCTAGGATAGGAAACTGAAACTGAGTTTACTCATATCAAAGCAGTGGATTTAAGGAATGTTAGAATGAAAAATGGAACAACAAGATTAATTTGAAACACTCAATCACATCAGTCTCTATTAATTGAAAATAAAGAGTTAGAATGCAATAAGCTCAGAACATAATTGTCTAAATAGTAAACATCATTGTGATGCACCCTGTATTTCTTTTATAGAACAAGGGAGATCAGAGTTTAAAATGAATGTCAACATACGAGTGGTGCGCCTTGCTTTAGCTAATTAACCCTATCCCTAAGACACCTAGAAGAATTTTCCATGCATGCATGATTAAGTTGCCCAGTATAGAATTCCAACTCAAGTCTCATGCAGTACACCCAACATCCCTCGGGATCTATACATTTCCCTAAATAGAAAACTTAATATGTTGTGTGCATGGTCACCTTGAGATATTCACCCTCCCTAATATGGAATTTTGCAAGACTAAAGTTAGCATCTTAGCACATACACGCATGTGCTAGAACCACTAAATGCTTATTTAACTGCTATTCTTACCTAGAGTCACACCAATGTTTAAAATACTAACCAAAATTGAACCTAAATTGGTCATTTCGGCTAATTTGACCCTAAAACCTCTTGAATCAGCTCAACAAGCAACCAATTCAGTTGTCGAACCAGCTAGTTCAAAACAAAACCATCATACCAACGGGTTCAACCATTTTTGTACCAAACTAGGGTGGGACTGGCCATAGCAAAAAACCAAAGCTCAAAGCAATAAAAAAGGACCAGAGAAAAACTTAAATCCGTGATTGTTAGCACAGTTGGCGAGTGTTGGTAGATATAAAATTTTGGCCAACTACGTGGTGTCCATAAGCCAAATTTGAGCCACGCTAATGTTTTAACGTGTTACAAAATATTATATAATAAATTAATTAACTAATATTATATTTCATTTATCAAGGTATAACAAACACGACACTGCTCTACATGCTAGACACTTGGATTTTTAGCATCAAGGTTCCTTGCACGGGAAATTCCACATGCACAATCCCATTCGTACGGGATGCCCAAATGCATAGACCCATGGCACCATTTGTAGTTGGAAAACAAAACAATTTTTACACAACCTGTAGAACCCTAATATGTAAGAACCCTGATGAGTTTGGAGAGTGTAAAAGACCTCAGGAAGGTCAAACAATTTGAAAGAAATTAAAAGGATTTCAAATAAGTAATATCTTATGAGGAACACCACCCTAAAGTTAGAAGTGTATGTTTGAAACAATCCTGGAAACTCATAATATTATTTATAATTAGGTGTGACTTCTAAGAATCTCCGTGTACCAAACACCTTCCATCTGTAGAAAATTTCCATTTTACCTTATGGATATCATGATAATAGAATAAAAAGTTGGGGATTTGGATTGATACTTAGGCTTATCCATCAATGCAGTGTGAATCAAGAAAGCATCTGAAGAAGGAGCATAAAAGAAGAAAGATGACGCGGAGGAAGGGAGCTTAAGCTTACGTAGAAAGAAGAGAGTTGCAGAGGTGGGTGAAAGCCTCTGCATTCTGGAAGTGTTGATGGACATGATTAAACAGAAAGGTCGACTTGCCGGTATCCATTGATTTGTTGTACTTTCGGTTTTTTAGATATCATGATTGGTGGTTTGAATTCAATGTTATAGAATTGAATGCATGTACTCTAGAGTTGAATGTATGTACTCTTATCACCATGGAGGATAAATATGAACCAACTACTACTAATCACGATATCCCTGTATAATTAACTCCATATTTTGATCACGGTGAAATGCCCATGATTTTAAAATAGTTTTTGTTAAGATAGAAAAAATTAATGTTTTCAAACTAGTGGATATGATTGTTTCATCAAGCCAGCTATACCTGCACAATGTCCAGTCATAATCTGTTACACCAGGCCTCCTTAATGGAAATTAATAAATAAGTCCATGGAAAGAAATGGGTCAGTCAAAAAAGGATCCATAATTTGCATAGAAATTGTCTTATCTCCTGTGTTGTTAAAGTTATAACTTCGGCGTCAATGATGTAGAGAGTTGGGCCAGTTGGATTTGCAAAATTTATTAAGTGTACATTTTGTTGGAAAAAGTAATTACTCGCAGATCTGTATCTGATCTCAGTCAACTTTGTCATAGTTTGTATCAGTGAAGATCTTGTTGGCCAGTCTAAGAGGACGGAAGAGTCCACGATTTGGCAATCTAAACCAGTCAAATTAATTTCTGAAGCTAACTTTGTAGGTAGATATTTATTACAGTCTTTAATGGTGAATCGTTTGATTCATGTAGAAACAATTTTTAGGTCTCCTATAAATAGAAGAAGAAGATTGTAAATCAGGTTAGACACAATAGAGACAGTAGAGAGAACTCTGGGTGAGAAAAGAGGGAAAGAGAAGTTGAAGCTCAAGCTTCTATGTATGTGATTCCGTCGAAGAGCCGAAGCTCTAATCGGTGAGCCGACAAGTTTGGATCAGTGGGAGAGCCGACAAGTTTGTATTATCTTTGTTATTTCCTGACAATTTATATATGAAATAGTTTATGGTTGAATGCATGTTTATTTAGCCGCACATTTCCTCTAGAATTACTTGTGTAAATGTTGTTTACAATTACGGTTGAGTGAAAGAACAAGAACCAATAAATTTCTCATCTCGTGAAAGTTCCAGGTTTTAGGGCAGAGTGGTCGACTCAAGTCTTCCTAAATATTTGGGTATATGTTTTTATAAGTTATGTTGAATTGTTAATATGTCGGTTTTTACTTCATCTTACTCAAAGGTGAAAAATATTTGTAATTTCTTAAGTCTTTTAGACTAAGTAACATACTCTGTAAACTTCAACTAAAACCAAACCAGAGCAAGTGAGTCCAAGTAAATCGGTCTAGTAGAATAGGCAAGTTGTCGAGTGAAACCGACTAGTGGTCGAAGAGGTCAGCCGACTAGTGGTTGAAGTGAAGTAACCGACTAGTGGTCGAAGAGGTCAACCGACTAGTGGTCAAAGTAACTGTCGACAAGTAAGAACTTGTCGAAGTAAATTAGTCGGGTCTAAAAGGCCGACCAAATTTGATAAAATTCTCTAGTCGGGAGTTAGACAAGTTTCACCCGAAAAAGAAAAGAAAAAGAGGTCCACGTGAATTTTATTTTATTTTAGTAACTGAGCGGCAAACTCAAGTTTAGTCAGCTCAGTTTTGGCTAACTGGTATCAGAGAAAGGTTTAGGAAAGAAATCTTGTCTTAAAAGTGGAAAAGTAATTTTCTAAGGAAAATTAAAAATTAAAAATGGCTTCCACTTCTTGTTCATTGCAAACTCCAATTTTTACAAGAAAGAATCATGAATATTGGTCTCTAACTATGAAGGCTTTGTTCAGAGGTCATGATGTCTGGGAGATAGTCCAGCATGGTTAGAGATAGTCCAGCATGGTTATACAAAACCAGCAGAAATGAAATCATATAACAATCTCACACAGGCTGAGAAATATGTCTTGAGGGAACAGAGGAAGAAATATGGAAAGGATTTGGTTTACATACATCAAGCCATGCATGAAAGCATACTCCCAAGAGTAGTAGCAAAAATTAATGCTAAGCAAGCATGGAATACATTGGAGACCGCCTATCAAGGTTTGGATAAGGTAAGGACATCCAAGCTACAGATTCTGAGAAGAGATTTTGAATCTCTGTCCATGAAAGATTCAAAGACTGTAGACACATTCTACACCAGAGTTGTTGGTTTGATAAACCAACTGAAATCTCATGGAGAAAACATAGAATACCAAACGGTTGTTGAAAAAATTCTCAAAAGTCTTCCCCCAAAACTTGGTTGTGACCTTAGAAGAACACACAAACATGTCTACGTTTACCATTGATGAGCTGCAAGATTCACTCATCAATCATGAACACAAACTCAACAAAACAAAAACATCATTGGAAGGTGCATTCGCAGCACAGTAATCCATAAGCCATGGTAGAGGCAAGGGGAGAAACAACTTCAGAGGAAGAGGAAGAAGTTCTTCAAGAGGAGAATGAGGAAGAAGTCCTGCAAATGTCGGTGGTAGAGGAGACTATCAGAACCCAAGTCATCCAAGTGGACAAAGGTTTGATAAATAAAAAAATCCAATGTCATTATTGTAAGAAATTTGGTCATTATGCATATGAATGCAGGAAGAAGCAATATGACCAAGGAAGGCAAAGCCCAAATCAGTCGACCAGCACCAGCACTTCAAAAAGTGCAATGTTAATGGAATCGGCATCTCCACTTGAATGCAATGCTATTCAAGAAAGTCCACATGACATATGGTACTTAGATTCAGGCTGCAACAATCATATGACTGGTAACTTAAATTTGTTTTCCAGTCTAGAAAATACAATTAAAACTGATTTTACACTTGGAAACAATGTCCAAGTTACTATTTTAGGAAAAGGCACTGTTTATTTTCTAACCAAACATGGGGAGAGTAAGTATATCCTTTATGTCTATCATGTCAAAGGTCTGAAACATAATTTGTTGAGCATTGGGAAATTGATACAGAAAGGCTACAAAGTCTACATGAAAGATGATCACTGTGTGATTAAAGACAAGCATCCAAGCGACCAGCTGATAGCAAAAGTTTCAATGACAAGCAACCGCTTGTTTCCATTGAGGATAGTTCCTGACATGAAAGGAAAGACAAATACAGGAGCTGCATTCAAGGAAGAAAGTAAAGAAACAGTCAAGCTCCTCAACAAGAAAGAAAATGGCAGCGCTAATTTGTAGGTTGCATTTCAAATAGAAGTTCAAGATGAATCCTGGTTGTGGCATTTCATATTTGTAAATTTTAATTTTGGTGGGATAAAGATACTACACACAAAGAATATGGTGAAAGGATTGCCATTCATTGACAGACTAGAGAGGGTTTTTGAAGGATGCATTTTGGCAAGAAGCACAGAGAGACTTTTCCAATCAAAAAGTCTTATAGAGCATGCACACCACTTGAAATTGTGCACTCTGATATTTGTGGTCTAATGCAGACATTATCCATTGGTGGCTGCAATTATTTTCTAACCTTTATTGATGACTACTCAAGAAAAACATGGGTATATTTTCTAAAACATAAATATGATGCATTTAGTTATTTTCAGTAGTTCAAGGCATTCGTTGAGAACCAGAGTGGACACCACATCAATATCTTAAGGACCGACAGAGGAGATGAATATGTTTCAAATGAATTTCTAAATTTTTGCAAGACCCATGGCATACAAAAACAATTCATTGCATGGTATACACCTCAGCAGAACGGATTTTCCGAAAGAAAGAACAAAACCATCATGGAGATGGCCTGCAGCATGTTGGCAGCCAAGCATTTGCCAAATGAATATTGGGGCGAAGCAATCGCAATTGCTGTATACATTTTGAACCAATGTCCGAAAAAGATTTTGAAGAACAAAGTTCCCCAAGAAGCATGGACAGGTATGAATCTTAGTGTTTCTCATTTAAAAGTTTTTGGTTGTGTTGCATATGCTCATGTTCCAGATGAGATGAGAAGAAAGCTAGACAAGAAGGGACATAAATGTATTTTTATCGGCTATTCTGAAGAAAAAAAAGCATACAAGTTGTATGATCCCATCAAAAGGAAAGTGATAATCAGTTGAGATGTTCAATTTATCGAGAATGAATCATGGGCTGGAACTGTAGACATAAATGTCAATATTGTATCGAATGTCGATAATGATGATATGGAAGAGGAAGTGGTTCAAATAGCACATGTAATTCAACCAGTCGCAGCACGGTCAACTACCATGACACCACAACATGGTTCAGCACAAGGACCATCAACACAAGTGGAAGCTCAAGCTACACCGACAAGCACACCAAGAGGACAATAGACTCCATCACACATTTCGTTGAGATCAACTTCGATAGAACTGGTGAAGACAATAAGTCTGCATGAGATATATGAAGCTGGTACACCAAATTCATTCTCTCTCTTTGCATTATTTTCTCCTATATATGATCCACTAACATTTGAAGAAGCTATTGAATAAGAAGTGTGGGCACAAGCTATGGATGAAGAAATAGAATGTGTTGAGAAGAACCAGACATGGGAGTGGGTTGATGTACCAAAAGATAAAGATGTTATCAGCGTCAAATGAATTTACAAGACCAAGCAAGATGTTGATGGGAATGTACAGAAGCACAAAGCAAGAATGGTAGAAAGAGGGTTCACACAGCAACCTGGCATAGATTTCAATGAAACATTTGCACCTGTTGCACGCATGGATACAGTCAGAACAGCCTTGGCCATTGCTGCAAAAAAAAAATGGCCTGTTTATCAAATGGATGTCAAGTCGACATTATTAAATGGCTATCTAGAAGAGGAAGTATATGTGGAACAACCACAAGGGTATGAAGTTTCAGGTCAAGAGCATAAAGTGTACATGCTTAAAAAGGCACTTTATGGTTTGAAGCAAGCTCCTAGAGCTTGGTATAGTCGGATTGATTCCTATCTCACTGAAAATGGATTTCACAGAAATGAAAGTGAATCGACATTGTACAGCAAAGTGAATGAGAAAGGTAAGATGTTAGTTTTCTACTTGTATGTAGATGATTTGATATCTATTGGTGATTTTGGCATAGAAGAATTTAAAGCAGTCATGGAAAGTGAATTTGAAATGACTGATCTTGGGCTTATGAACGTTTTTCTGGGCATTGAAGTTCAGTAGTCTGAAAGTGGTATTTTTATATCACAGACAAAGTATGCAAGTGAAGTTTTAAAAATATTTAACATGTCTAATTGCAAGACAGCCCCAACACCAATAATAACAGTTTTAAAATTGAGCAAGGATGATGAAGGGTCAACTGTAGATCCTACGCTGTTCAAAAAGCTTGTTGGAAGCCTTATGTATTTGACACCGACAAGACCAGACATTATGTATGGTGTAAGTCTGATCTCAATATTCATGGAGTCAACAAAAGACTCACATTGGTAAGCAGGTAAAATAATTCTGAGCTATGTAAGTGGCAGAAAAGACCTTGGCATTATGTATTCAATCTCAAAAAATTTTAAACTCATTGGCTACACTGATAGTGACAATGGAGGAAGCATAGATGACATGAAAGGCACATCTAGGTACACATTTCATTTTGGTATAGGTGTTGTTTCATGGACTTCTAAGAAACATCCCATAGTAACTCTGTCTTCAGCAGAAGTAGAGTATGTTGCAGTGACAAGTGTTGCATGCCAAGCTGTATGGATGAGGAGAGTGTTAAAATGCTTGTCACAGAACCATCAAGAACCGACAACCATCTTCTGCGACAACAACTCAACCATAGAATTATCAAAGAATCACGTGTTTCACAAGACAACCAAGCACATCGACATAAGGTTTCATTTCATAAGAGATTTGGTGAAAAACAAGGAAATTTGTTTGGAATTTTGCAAGTCTGAAGATCAACTTGTAGACATCTTTACAAAACCATTGGCAAATGATACTTTTCGGTATCTGCGTAGTTATCTTGTAATGGAAAGTTATGCTCAGTGAACTCTGTCATGCACAAAGCAAGTCTAAGCTCTGAAACATTTTGTAAATTTTGTTTTGAAAAAAAAATCCCATTTGATCGTAATTAAGGGGGAGTGTTGGAAAAAGTAATTACTCGCAGATCCGTATATGATCTCAGTCGACTCTGTCAGAGTCTGTATCATTCAAGATCTTGTCGATCAGTATAACAAGATGGAATATTCCACGATTCGGCAATCTAAACCAGTCGAATTAATTTTTGAAGCTAAGTTTGTAGGTAGATAGTTATTATAGTCTTTAATGGTGAGTCGGTCGATTCACGTAGAAGCAATTTCCAGGTTTCCTATCAATAGAAGAAGAAGATTGTAAATCAGGTTAGACACAATAGAGACACTAGAGAAAACTCTGGGTGAGAAAAGAGAGAAAGAGAAGTAGAAGCTAAAGCTTATGTGTATGTGATTCTTTCGAAGAGCCAAAGCTCTGTAAAAGGATCAGATGGTGGGCCGACAAGTTTGGATCAGTCAAAGAGCCGAAAAGTTTCTATTATCTTTGTTATTTCTAGACAATATATATATGAAATAGTTTATGGTTAAATGCATGTTTATTTAGCCGCACATTTCCTCCAGATTTACTTGTGTAAATGTTGTTTATAATTACGGTTGAGTGAAAGAACAAGAACCCATAAATTTCTCATCCCGTTAAAGTTCCAGGTTTTATGGCAAAGTGGTCAATTCAAGTCTTCCTAAATATTTGGGTATATGTTTTTATAAGTTATGTTGAATTGTTAATATGTCGGTTTTTACTTCATCTTACTCATAGGTGAAAAATATTTGTAATTTCTTAAGTCTTTTAGACTAAGAAACATACTTTGTAAACTTCGACTAAAACCAAACCAGAGCAAGTGAGTCCAAGTAAATTGGTTGAGTAAAAACAACAAGTTGTCGAGCGAAACCGACTAGTGGTTGAAGAGGTCAACCAACTAGTGGTCGAAGTGAAGTAACCGACTAGTGGTCGAAGAGGTCAACCGACTAGTGGTCGAAGTGAAGTTACCGACAAGTGGTCGAAGTAACTGTCGACAAGTAAGAACTTGTCGAAGTAAATTAGTTGGGTATAAAAAGCCGACCAAATTTGATAAACTTGTCTAGTCGGGAGTTAGAGAAGTTTCACCTGACAAAGAAAAGAAAAAGAAAGAAAAAGAGGTCGACGTGAATTTTTTTAATATTTTGTTAACTGAGCGGTAAACTCAAGTTTAGTTGGCTCGGTTTTGGCTAACAGGTTTTAGAGGTGTCTACAAAACAGAGGAGCAATGGAAGAAGAGATCATCGAATTGGAGTGGCTCATGAATACAATTTTTCCTTCTAAAATTCTATAGACGTGGTGGTCAAATTAGTTTTTTCCATATCCTAGTCAATTTTATAACCTGTTCTAAAAGCCTTGGAAGTGAAGGATATGGAGAATTTTTCCTTCATTGAAGAGCTTTTTTAAGTGGAACGAACAAATAGTCAGCCAAATTACCTTGGCCTCGCGACTTCAATGAGATGGAGATGTTTATTTAACATGGAGAAGATCATTATTGGAAAAGTATTGCAAATAGTGAAAGCTCATGGCTGAAAGAGGGCAGAGGCTGTTACGAAGCATCTTGAGAAGAATCCCAAGGTATGTTGGAAAAGTTAACGATTCTTATCGTCTTTTTGGATGAGATGATATTTAATGGAACCTGTCTTGAAGCTATTACATACATAGGTATATACAGTGGCTTCCAAAATTTCAGTGGCATTGCAACAAAATTGGTAAAAGGAATGGACCAATCAATTAAACAAGACTTAGAAGAGTTTGGAAGCTTGAATATCGAAAAGAATGGTTGCAGTTTCATCGATCAATAACAAAGAATCCCAGCGGTTCAGATCCGGATTCGTTCCTTATAGCTTCATGACATCATTCATTGATTTATGGTTGTATGTAATCCAAAGAATTGTAATGAAAACTAAATTTTGGATTATGAAGCCAATGTCATTAGTTGATAAGCTTCAATTTTGCACAAATATTAGCTATTATGCATGTTTACTATTCATCGCATTGGACTACATCAAATCAAGATAACAAATACTAATTCAATTGCTCAATCTTTTCTATGTGTCAATTAGAAATGAAGGATTGATTTCGAAAAGTACAATGGAAGAGAATGAATTCCAAAAAAAAGTGTCACTCTTAGGATTATTGTTTTCAAATTACAGGGAGCAACATTCAATTACAAGTATATAATCAGAGACATGGAATGAATGATGCATGGAAAGTATCCGTTAGGCTTAACATGATGAAAGGTGTGCCATTCAGAAATCTAGAATGTAACAGAGTGAAGCTTCTCTTCTTTGTATTCACATCGAGGCTTATTGTAGTACAAGGGTTATGTATATTTCAATGTATTTGGATGTCCTGAGAAATTTGCAAGTAATTCTTGAACTAGAATCGGGAGCATTCCATAAAATCATCTCAGTTAACTACAACCCTTTGAGGTGGATGAGAGTTCTTCTACAAAAAAAAATATTCATAAAACAATCTCAGTTAACTACAACCCTTTGAGGTGGATGTGAGTTCTTCTACAAAAAAAAAATATTCATAAAACCATCTCAGTTAACTACAACCCTTTGAGGTGGATGTGAGTTCTTCTGCAAAGAAAATATTGGGCGATATATGGCATTATAACACTTTGAGATATTTCGAAAACTTATCAAATCTATCAAGGAATTAAAGATATCTCAAAGAGAGACTAGGTATCATAGGAAAAAAACAAATAGAATTCAAACTTGCCTACAAAATAAATGTCATGCAAAAAAATCAAGAGATTATACCAAACAACCTCAACCTTAATCTAGGTGTAACTTTGATCTTCAATATTTAATGCAACTGAAATTGATCTGATATTTAACCAAGCTATCCCTTGATAATACTCCATATAGATAGTTGGTCAAAGAGGTTGAAATATGAAATCTGGGTTTAAAGAGGTTTATTTCTATTAGTTGACGAGGATAAACTATATTGTTATGCTTTCCAAATATTATATTTCTATGGCTGAAATCTGATTTCTAAAATCAAAGATCACTGAAATATGATTTATGTGGCTGAAATAAGATTTTAGTGATATTTTATTATTATTCCTTGAAATCAGATTTCATATTTCAGCCTAAGAGTGATACCCAGAGAAATATAATATTTGGAAGGAATAACAATTAGAATTCATCCTCTCGGATTCAAAACTCTCTTATTATTGTTATTCTATGCGCGAGGCTAAGATCTGAAATAGGATCTTGTAGATGAGAAATAATACAAAAATCATGCCAAGGATGGCATGAACTATTGCAAGACTCCTCTATCCAATGTTGGATAGGACCGACATAACCTTCTTGAGGATACGCAAGCCAATCAAAATCTGGTCCCCTTTTTTGGAGGCACAATCTGGTCCCCTTTTTAGACAACACAGTCAACATGTGACTCTGGTCCCCTTAGTTGTTACAGAGTTAAGCACTCATTCTAGCTTCCTTGTCGAGCCAATTGTACTAAACACATTGTAGAAATTAATCAATACAATATTATCAATCAATTTAATTTTAGCATAACAATACTTCATTCTTCCATTCACATTCCATTTATGTGTTGGACATGAACATTTGGTTGCTTGACTATATTCTACATTGCAAATCATTTTTTACTTCTAACAGTAGAGCATTTTTCTTTGCAATTCTTACACCAAGGGTTTGCCAAATATCCAACAAGGGGTCTGATCCATACAATATGGGCTTATTTCTTCAGACTAACAGCAACAACTACGTTTGATGTGGATTAAAGTCACAAAATATCAAACTTGTTTTTTTTCAGTGGGATTTGATTCATATCCCATGCTTCATTTATCATTTAGATATGTGCACCCATACCGTAACTTGCCTCCACAACTATACCAAATATGATTCTCTAGAGTCCATGAAGACAAACAATGTTTCCTTACTCCATGATGATATCACCAGGAAAATAGATTTTCTCATGTACTTTTCTAAATCCACCCTAGGAATTCAGAACTTCTTCCTTTGAGAATGAGCTATGATTGATTTCCCTTTAAAAAAGAATGCTTGCAGGAATTTCTTGAAGATTGTTTTCTTCTTTTTGTTAATTTGTTTTTCCCAAAAAAAAAATAAAGCATTGATATATGGCCATCTCTAGGATAGACTGTCAATCATTCAAGTCTTCCTCTACAAACCTAATTTACTAACAATTGATATTCAACATGTAAACCAGGCTAGCATGCCTCATAATTACCTCAAATTGTGCATCCAAGGGGTAACACTTGTCAATTAAGGAAAAAAATGTCCACTATAACTGCTTAACAAAGTTAACCATCATTTATTCAAGCTTCATAGCACCCTTTCCACCAATCATGAAGGAGTTTTTATGGTCTTTCCAAAGAATCTCCCATGTTTTAGATATTTGTCACCTATGAAAGGAGGTTCAATATAGGGAGATACCTTCTACAAGGGAAAACAATTTTATTTTCTACTTGAACAAACAGGTTCTCCCTAACTCTATATTTGGAAGTACCCCTTGAAGTTAAATGTTGGGGAGCTAAAGGAACTAAAAGTCATGGCCATGTTGTACTGGGGTTGAGGAGCCTTTTCAAGCCCCCAAAAACTTTCTTTACTCACGGGATATATGCCTCAATAAATTAAATTATGAAGAGGAAACTTCAAATCTAAAGGGATATCTTTAATTTAAAATTCCATATAATTTTCATATGTGGATCTAAGATTGTCTCCTTTAAGGATTTTCAGAAATTTTAAACACCATACATAAACTAGGCCAAGTATGGTTCACCATATATGAAAGTATGGTTCAGACATGATCTATACATATGTCATACCATACGAAATGATACCATGAAAGGTACAATGGCATGGTCATACCATACGAAATAGACTTACATATGGTCAATAACACTATTTATATTTAAAAAATACAAATAAAATACTCAAAACGTGTGTCTAGTACTAAAACAAAATCAACCCACTGGATGTTGTCATAAGTTCTATGTGTTTTAAACATGTTATAAGAGCTAGTGAATTGGACCATTCAAACATGGATGTCATTGAAGTAGTTAGTGAACTGGATCAAAAGTAGTCCTATCTAAAAATTAGTTGGTTCAGGATGGTTTGGTCTTGCTTCAGCTACTTGGTAAAAAAAGATGTGAATGGAAAAGACAACACATAACTGCACAAAATATCAAAATATGACAATAAAACTTTTCTTTGTGAATTCATCCTTATTTATTGTAAAATCTATGTATATAAAGCTAAGATGTACATCCATTCCTACTTTCCCCTTTGGTGTTATCCATGGCAATACCCCACCTAGTATTAGGAATTTGTTCACATGCTCATCAAACATTGTAGATATTAGGTAAAGCACCATTATTTGATGGCATGATGACCAAAGGGAATATTGACATAGGGAATATTGTTTAGTTTAAAGAATGATTTCGATTGTCTTGCATTTTTTTTAAAGTATTATTTCCATCTTAACTTCCTAAAATTTAAAATTTTTGGAGGTTTTATTGTTGGGAATTAAGAAGTGACATCCTTTTTATTTTTATAGTTAGGAGATGGTTTCATTCAATTTATTTTCATTGCAATACTTGAGATTTAAGGTGACATATTCTTCATTTCTCATTCGAAAATATTCATTATATATACACTTGTATTCTTAATATTCTCATTACTTTCTATTTACCTCTCTCTTGTTTGATTTCATATTCCATTGGGGCACTAAAGTTTTTTGTTACATACATGATAATGCTCTTAACCTAAAATAAAATATGAAAAATAATATTAGACATTTTGCATACTTGGTTTTGATTTACATTAATACATAAACATTGAATATATATATATATATATATATATATAAGACACTTTGCATACTTGGTTTTGATTTACATACATATATATATATATTCGGGACTAGCATAGATGAACAAAAAATATAAAAATGAATGCTCGCATTTGAGATGGATATAAGTTTAGTATATGCCAAATGGAAAACTAAACTACATTAAGAATATATGCAAATTGATTGGAATCCTCGTTCAAATCACTAGTTACATGATGGATGACATGAAATTAGTATAATCAAATTAAAATGTGTTCCAAGCCTATATGTTTATGTTAACCATTTTTCTACTATGTACCATATTGATAAGCCTTCTGTAGACAAATTGGTTATAATTTTGGGTGTAGCTAGTCACCGCTACATGGAGTTTATGTTTCTTGATTGACATAACTAATAAATAAATTAAAAAATAAATAGTGTTTAGGTTAAAATATTTCTTATTCAACCATAATTACTGTATTTGGGGTTCAAATTAACATTTGGACTGGAGTTCAATGAAAATTTACTTTTTTAACATCGAATTGGCATTGGTGGGGTGGAAATGATTATAAATTCTCACATTGCTTAAGAGATGTTATGGATGATAACATAACTTACATGATGTTGGGCCTTACTATCTCAAAACAAAAACAAAAAAAACACTTTCCCTTTCATTGTTTATGGAGCCATTGGCATGAGCATGGGAAGATTAGACACAAAGATCGTAAAGGAGGATGGATTTTCTGATCCTTGGCGAAATCCATTGTGAAGTTGGAGCAAGCCAAGATGAAACTATAGAGATTAAGTGGATGGATATTATGGAGATTAAGATTATTTTGATTGTCTCTGAGTGGAGATGGATGTAATATGGATATTAAGCCGATGGATGTAAATTATAGCTAGTGGATGCATATGTAATTTTGGCTAAATGTTCATTTTTCAATTAGTTGATGCTTGTATGGGTCTAGTATTTTTTTATCTAAAGGGGATACAAAGGTAAGTTTGAGAATTTATTATTCTTCCTAATTCAAGGAAGAGAACTATAAGTAATTAAGTGTGTATATTGTTACACAGGAGCCAGTGTGGACCTCTTATGCCATGGAGAGAGGGAGGGGACCTAATAAGTGTAGAGTTGCATTTGAGCCTTGAGACTCACTAGCTCAAGATAAAAAGAAGAAAACATATTGATTTCTTATCTTGAAATATTTGAGGGATATTAATTTTTTTTGAAAGGCTTGCATGTATGGTTTCCTATTGATTCAACTACATGCCTATTTAGATGACATATTAAAAGGGGATGCTTTTTATTTGAACCTTTGATTGTTGCAATCCAAAATACGTACAAATGATAAGTTGTTATGGGTAACATTCAAGCATGAAAATTAGATAGTTGGATTATTGGTAGTGGTAAGAACTAAAAGTTCATAATGTGACACATTACAAGGTTAATGGAAACATCCATTTTCAGGGGTAACTTGATTCCACAAGCATCATAACTAAAGTCCTATAAATGAGGCCATGATTTTAGTGGATGGTAAATGCCTCTCCAATCCCAACTCTTTTGCAACTTAATGAATAATTAGAAAATAATGAATGGAGGGTAGAATCTATTTTATTCATTATAATTAATCAAATTTTATGAAAAAGAAATAGGTTATTTTAAGTTAAGAAGGTAGTTTCCTAGTGAACACCATGAAATGGTTAGTGGACCCCATTGGGGTAGTATAACATAATAGATTGAGATTGTTTGGGTTGTTTAATTTAGTGAAGCTTAGGATCCTCAGGCCTGAATGAATTCAAATGTGAAAGAAGGTTGCAGAAGAGAGAAGAATTTTAGTGTAAACTGATCAAAATATTCATGGAAAAATTACACACACATGGAGGCAAAATTGGAAGAATAACATTTCATTCATTAATTAGTAATATATCTGTAATACAATCATGATACAAATAGGAGAATTAGAATCTCCTAGGTATGAATTGAATTACCTAACTTGGATTGACTCCAGATAACTCTAACTGTGGAAAATCACTATTGAGAGCTCACTAACCTAACTATGGACAACTGAATCAATTCACAACCAGTTAACTGATCAAGGTAGATGAGAAAATGTTCCTAGTCTCCCTTAAATCATGCAAAGTGACATTTTACAAACTAAACATGAACTAACTGGTGGGAATCGAAGCATAACTGAACAACGACTAGGATCAACTATTGGTGACGCTCAGTGTGGGTTCCTAAATTATAAGGATTGTTCTTTGGAGCTCCTAAACACATGCAAACTAGTGTGTCAAGTGTTAGGTGGCCCCGGGATGAGTTCCCCATGGCACTAGTGAGGTGGAAATAGACTCATAAGATAAGAGATGAATTAGACTATGGTGGCCAAGGGAGGATTAATTACCAATCCTAACACCCCCCATTAATCCTAACTTGGACAACCCGGGCCTTGGAAAGTAAGACCGAAGGTCACCCAAACAATCTAATTTAAAAAATTATTTTCTCAATAAACTAAGGAATATGGGGAAAACCTCATGGGAACCCCCTCCGCAAAAAACAAATGAACAATGGATCCAATATCAAGCTTTCACACCAAGAGAAAAATTATTCTTAAGTAAAAAACTTGTGAAAATATTTCTACAATCTACATATCTTTGGAGCAGTAATGCAATGTGATGGTCCTTGTGTGCACTAGTTTTTCAGTCCTGAGCATGTGAACCTCTCCACCTTCTTCCAATCTGATGAAAACTAGGAGAATAAATGTTTTTGCTTTTGTGGCAAATCTTGCATGTTCTAAACCTCTTTGACATTATGGAAGGATTGAAATTGGGATACCATGCCATGGGGCCATGCATGAGCCGATACAATGGATTCCTCTATTGGCATGTCAAGAGAGAATTAGTGTACCCTTTAGGCTTTTCCATGTAAATTTTTCCTTTCAATTTTTCAATTTGAGTGACATGATCCAATGTCTCATTGTTCTTCAGTGAGAAGAATTGTTGATCAGACCTTACCATCATGAATCATCTCTCTGGGAGTTTGTAGCACCTCTTTGGGAGAAGTGTATTTGCTTAAGATGGTGCAAGGCTCTCATTTTGAAAATGAGATCTTGTTCTTCTCTAGTTGGATGTGTTCATTTTTTTAGTCTTATTAACTTGATTAGGATCTTTATCTGAAAGAATAACAAGTACAACAAGATATACAAGATAGAGTAGATACACAAGACACAAATATTTTCACCAAGGAAACCATAAAGGAAAAAAACCTACAAACTTCCTCAGAATAGATGCGTCACTAAGACAATATCACAAGATGGAAAAACCCAATAAGAAGAGGCCTTCTGCAGCTATCTATCTCTCTCTCCTCATGCAAACTTGAGTGAGTGTGAGTGTGTATAAATGAGGGAGGGTGCCTCCCTATTTATACCTTTCAAGTGACTGACCTAACACATGATTGGGGCCGACCTCTTACCCTTACAGGGCAGAATTCTCCTAGAGAGGATCTGAAATAACATTAAAATATATTATACTGGAGACTATTTCCTTGAATTACAATGGAGTTTGTACCTCAAAGTATATACACAATAATGACATCCCTTAATGAGGAAAACAAATATTTGATGGGGGTACAACATCATACAATGATAATATACATCAAAATGTCTTCAGAATATACAATTACAACAACACTCCCTCTTAACTAGGAAGGTATTCTCTCTCTCTCCATGGCCATCAACACATCTGGTCCAGTCATCATCATAGAGTCATCATTATAGTTTCTTCCATAGTCATCATCATGTCGATCATTGAATAGTACTATCTATCATTGGAATTTTATATAGATCCAACCCTTTTCATGCTGGGTATAGGCCTAGTCCTCATATAGGTCTTCATCATATCCACAAGAATGCCATCGCATAGGTACAACCCAAGACCTTATTTAGATTTCCATTGCAATAACCCATTTCTCCTACCGTCATCTCATTGTATCCATATCATCTCTTTGTCCTACATAAAACAAAATAGGAAAACACATAGAGCACACAGAGAATAACCTAGATGCAAACCACCTGTGTTCTCCCAACATAGGATCATGCCAGGATCTTTCACGTCACCAAGTCAGCCTGCATATTCCACTATGCGATAATCGCCTAGGAGTACACTAAGTACATTTCTTCTCTCTATGGTCAACCTGCTTTCCACAAACATAGGATCATGCCAGGATATTTCATGTCACTAAGGAAACCTACATGTACCACTATGTGAGAACCACCTAGGTTCACACCAAGTTCCTTGTCACCTCATCATTTCCAACATGGGAATACACATATAAAAGGACTGATTATGACCAAACAACCTACATACCATGCCAATAAATTTATGTCCCAGTTCAACCTCAAGGACTTTTTACATCCGAACAACATGTGTCCAAGATATTTTTCATTCATGCAACCTTCCAGGACTTATTATGTCTAAGTAACTTACGTACCATGGTAGGACCCTTTTACACTTTGGACAACCTACATGACTCATTACATCCGAAACAACCTGCATACCACGCCAGGATATTTTACACTTTAGATAACCTATACCAGAACTACTAACGTACATGGATAACCTATGACCTTCTCTAGGACTTATTACATCTAAGGACAACCTACATGAATTATTATGTTTGAGCAACCTGCATCCTACACCAGGATCTTTTCCACTTGGAAAACCAGTCTCATTTCCCATGTGAGATCTCATGCATCTGCATCTTCTAGCCTCTTTACATCTCTAGCATAGGAACACACCAAGACTGATTACATCGAAGGATAATATGGGATCTTCCCCACAACTTATTACATCCAAGGACAACCTACAAGACTATTTATGTCACCAAGATGACATGTATCTCCAACTATTCTAGAACTCATCACTCCCTCTTTCAAGGGGTCTTGTTCTGGATCACACGAAGTCTTTCTTTGAAGTACTCGAACTTCACTATGGATAGAGGCTTGTTCAATACATCTGCTATCTATTTGTCCATTGCCACATAATGGAGATTCACTGCTCCCCTCTCCACCATATCCCTAATATAGTGGAACTTTATCTCTATGTGCTTTGACTTGTCATGGAACACTGGGTTCTCTGGTATGTTCACGCAACTCTGGTTGTCACAAAAGATACACGCCACTTCTAACTAGAGATCAAACAATTCATACAGTAGCTTCCATAGCCATGCTACCTCATAACTAGCTGAGCAAGTGATAGCATACTCTACCTCAGTTCTACTCAACACCACGTAGAACTGCTTCCTACCAAACCAGGAGATCATGTCATATCCCAAACTAAAGCAGTAACCCAAACTGTTATTCCTATGAGTGGCGCTACCTTCCAAATATGAATAAACATAACAGTCCCAATTAATCTTCTGATTCACATCATACTTGATCCCATACTTGGTTGTACCCTTCAGGTACCTCAATACATGCTTTGCAACAACAAGGTGTGCATGACTCAGATCTGTTAGGAATTGGCTCTGAATGTACACAACAAAGCATATTTTAGGTCTTGTATTCGTTAGGTACATCAATGATCCAATCATCTGATGATACATCATGACATCGACTGACTATGATGAAGCATCACACAAAAGCTTCAAGTTCAATGCCATAGGTGCGGCTATCTCCTTCCAGTCCAACATTCTGAATCTCTTCAGGATCTCCACTGCATACTTTCCTTGACCAAGGAAATACCATCCACACTCTTCCACACCTCCATGCCTAATAAGTAGTGCATCATCCCTAGGTCTTTCATCTTGAAATCAGTAGCAAGTATCCTCTTTGCATATTCAATGATTTTTTCCTCTCCTTTCAGGAAGAGGTAATCAACATCTAGCAGGAGCATCACTAGTCTTTTGCCTTCAACCTTGAATTAAAAGTTGGAATCTTATTTACTCTTAATAAATCCTAAGATCATCGAGAATCTATCCACCCTGTTGTACCGTGTCCTCAGTTCCTATTTCAATCCATACAATGCCTTATTCAATTTGCACACATAAGTCTTCTTGTCATGTGTCTTGAATCCCAGGGGTTGTTCAATGTACACTTTTTCCTCAACTAAATGATTCAAGAATGTTGTCTTGATGTCCATCTAGTGTATCTTACATCTCATAATTGTAGCCAATGCAAGTATAGATCTAATGTAAGTGTAGCTTGCTACGGTTGCAAATGTATCCTCGTAGTCTATGCCTTATTTCTTTGAGAAGCCTCGTGCCATGAATCTTGCCTTGTTTTTCTCAATGTTACCATATGCATCATGATTGATCTTGTAGATCCACTTTTAAGACATGATAGAATTCCTTTCCATACTCAAAACTATCTCATAGACATCATTCTTTGTAATCAACTGATAATCCCCGATCATGGCCTCCTTCCATTCTTTATTTTCTGCATATTCTTCATAGTTGGAAGGCTCCTTGTTAATGATGTCACATAGTAGGGCCACATATTTGTTGTAAGGTTTTGGTCTTTTCTATTCTCTATGCATCCCTTCTGGAGCACCATACCTTTCTGCATCTTGTATTAGCTCTCGTTCCCATGTTGGTTTCCTCTTGTGGGAGTCCTTGTCATAAAGTGTCTCTTCAGGATCTTGTGGTTCTCCCATGTCATGATCTTCATGGTATTCTGGAATTTCCAATTCCATTGTCGTATCTCAGACTCTCATTCCTGCATGCTCCTTGACCTCTTCAATAGGTAGCCTCTTGGATCTAGAGCATGTCGAATCTTCATCAAAGGTTACATATCCACTAATGTCGATCTTCTTAAATCCTAGGAAGTATATTTGGTAGGCCTTTTATGAATCACAGTATCCTACGAATATTCTCTTCCTTTCAAAAGGATCAATCTTGGTCCTCTTCTCCTTTGGTTTATGTATGTACACTGGGCAGCCAAATATTCTAAGATGGATGACTTCTAGTTTCTCTCCTAAGAAATCCTCTTCAAGATTCTTGTTGTCAAGTACTCGATGAGGAGTACGGTTCAAAATTGTCCTTGTTTCTTCCACCCAAAGGTGTATTGCAATATCCTGGTCATGTACCATTTCTTTCGTTGCTTCCATTATGCTTCATTTATTTTGTTCTACACAACCATTCTGCTGAGAATTGTTGGAGCACTTAACTCCCTCTTAATCCCAGAATCTCTGTAGAGTTCCTTGAATTCTTCTAAGGTGAACTCTCTGCCATTACCTGACTGCAGAGTCTTGATATTCCTTTCAATGTGGTTCTCGACCAAGGCTTTGTATTCCTTGAACTTACTGAATACTTCATTTTTCCCTTTCAAGAAATAAATCCAAGTCTTACAGGAGAAATCATCTATAAAGGAAACATAGTATACATAACCACTTAGTGAGATGGAAGACATGGCCCCACATACATCTGAGTGTACTATCTCCAATATTCCTTTAGCCTTGCTTTTACTATTGGAAAATGTCTTCTTTGCATTCTTTCCTTATGCACATCCTTTGCAAATTCCTTCATTCTTTTCCTAGACTTCTGGAAGTCCTGAGATTGCTTTTCTTGCAATCAGAAGTGCTTTGTATTGCACATGTGCAAGCCTTCAGTGCCATAGTTCACTTGGTTCTATTGAATCATGAACAAATTCTTGTTCATGATGTCCCTTTAGTTTGTGAAATCCTTTGTCTTTTTCTCCATTTATTGATGCATCATCAATTGCCTTTCCTTTAGGACACATTAGAACATGGCTATCAACAAATGCAACTCCCATTCACTTTGCATCCAATGCATATATGGAGAGAATATTATTCTTCAAGGAACATATAGCACATCCTTCATCTTTAAAGATTTTCTGGAGTCTAGCTTGTATGAAGCTTCTCAAAGTACTTTTATGGGGTATTGATAATCATCCCAAAGTTTTAGGCTTGTGAGGTGACTCATGCTCAGACATATTGAAGAATGATTCTTTGTATCCCAACATATGTTTAGATGCCCCACTAGTCACAAGCCAATCATTCCTTCCATGTGAGATAGTGCCCATGATATTAGTACATACTCTTCATCAAAATCATCCTTCTCTCTTTTGAATATTTGGTTTGTTGGTTCATCGTCTTCGGCGATGTGAGCATGGTGTCTTTTCTTCTTGTTGAATGAGTCTTTTTTCTTGGGACAATCTCTTGCAAAGTGTCCCTTTTCATCACAAGTGTAATGCTGAACGTTGGAAGGATATCTTCTGAACTTATCTTGTTTCTTATCCTTCTTCTTGTTGTGATGGTGGTTCTCCTTATTCTAGTAGTTCTTTCTAGTGTGAACTTGTCACGTACCCATCCCCAATAATGCGAATAATTTTAAAATTTTAGCTCCAAGAACACTCGTTCTCTTTTCAAACACTGAGCATGGATGTTAAATCGGTCTTCCAACTTCATTCTCGGGCTTGAGAACCTTTGTACATCACTGTAACAATTGTTATGCCCTCAACATGTCCATTCTATGCATGAGAAACCTTATTCCGCACTGAACTTGCTACTTGTGCACTCGACGTTTTGCACTTCGCTTTCTGCCCTTCTGAATCTAGAAGTCAGAAATCAGAAACGTAATGTGCAACAGAAATTTCGATGGCCCTTCCACCTTCCACCTCCTGTACATGCACTTTCGCACTTAGGAACTCGGAAGTCGGAAACATAACTCTTGACAGAGTCCTTCAACCACCATTCCACCTTTCGCACTGCGGAACTTGGAAGTCAAAAAATAATATGACGTAACCTATATCCTTGTTCTTCCTTTCACATTCTGCCTTTCTGCCCTCTAGTGTGGAACTCAGGAATCGGAAGACCAAGTCCTTACCTTAACCTTTTTTCGTATTTCTGCCTTCCGTCTTTTGCCTACCGCAAGTGGATCCTGGAAGTCAGAAATCCCACATTCTTCTCGGATTTAACTTCTTTCTTCTATCTCCCGCATTCCACCTTCTGTTGTAGGTCCTAGGGTACGGAAACACTTAGTTTAGCTGCAAACTAATTCCTTAACCAGGCTCTTCTGGCCTCCACGGACTAAAGCAAAATGCATTGAACATACAAGGAAAAACAAAAATAAAATGCAAGGAAATATACCCAAGTAAAGACCTCTAATTAGTCATGATCAAGCATCCAACATGAACATAGTGATTCATAGACAATATATGGCATAAGCAGTCATAACAGAGATACTTCTACAATAGTGAATCCTACTTCATTCATAGCAATCATTCTTCCTTATCAATTCATCATATTCATTCATATGCAACTTCAAGCATGAACAAGAATAACAAAGAATACTTATCTTGATGATTAAGCTGCCGCAACTATCTATGCCGCTACAACGTTCCACTCAGACGCAGGCTAGTGTGTTAATTAATCTCTCAACACATCGCCACCCCCCCACTGGGCATGATTTCCATAAGGAACTAGGGAAAAAAACAGGCTTACACATTGCCAAACATATTCACATAGTCAAACCAATGCACTATTGGGTTTCACATACTATCTAGCCAAGCCAACATATCATTGGGTTTCACAGGCTACTAGGAGGAAAGACAAAACATCACAAGACACAACCAATTTCAAACTATAGAAGTCGGGCTTATTAGGATGCTAAGGAAACAGAAAAGGTAGAATTTTCTCAGTTAGTGAGCTCAACCACGGAGCCATGGGAACCTACACAATATCAGGCTTCACCTTCTCAATACCTGCACTAGCCAACACAAGGAAGTATTCCCTGAGCTACTACATAGTCCCTCAGCCCATACCTTCCCTTCCAGTGCTCTTCAAGGTGTGTAGAAAGGCTTTCCCAACCCTTTTTATATCTCCATGAGGTTTCTCTCTTCACTAGGTTTATCATCACGTTATGGCCTCTTCCATTCCTTGGTCTTCAACCAAAACAAGGATGCACCACACAAAAATCCACAAAGAAAATCAGCCTCATAGGCTCCACTCTGTAACATAGAGGAAACGGGGTCTCATACCACAATATCATATAGACAACACCACGGAACAACAGTTTGAAACTTAGGATGGTCAAACCACCCCACAACGTGCATGAACAACAAATCCAAATGACTGAATCATTTGAGACAATCTGAAAAATTAGAATGGTGAAGAACCACGAGTAGAAAGCACGATGTTCTCCTGCTCACTCCACTAACTTCGTGAATGCGAATAATGTGAATAATTCCCCTCCAATGCTTAGGGATGAGGGAATGGGATTGCATTCCCACATGTTTTTACTTCTTGTAGAAGCAAGAATATGGGTTTTGCATACTGCAGACTTGCAGGCTTGGTCACTCAAGCCATCAGACTTCCATTCATTGCTCTTCCCAAGGCATTAACTACCTCAACCAAATTCTGATAGAAATTGATGATTGAGGACAGAGGAAAAAAGGTAGATAAGGGTTCATGGGTTTCCCCATTGACATCTGGTCACACTCTATTGTCTCAAAAGGTTTGACTAACTCCCACCCTATCCCCTGTGGAATCATGCCCCCATCTCTTTAATGTTTGCAGTCCCATAGCTAGCTATGATATTGTATTAATTTGTACATTTACATG
>LPNX010888066.1:114393-133186 GCA_001517045.1 Pseudotsuga menziesii
TTTTCATACAATATTTACATTATGTACAATTAAGTACCATGGGGTCAAAATTGGGTTATTAAAATCCCCTCCCCCTTCAATCAACACTGTCCTCAGTGCTTTATCATCTTAACAAAAATGCTACATTAGCACCGCCCTCAGTGTTCTGCAAAAATTTAAAAAAATGGATGTGCAAACTGCATGGCATCCTCCAGCTCCCATGTAGCCTCTTCAGGAATGTAGTTCTCCCATCACACCTTTACCTGTCCAATAGCTCGATTCTTGAGCAATGGATTGATATTGAACTCTCCCTCGGGTTCCACCTGAATCACATCCTAATGAAACACATGGTTAGGATCATGTACATATTTCTTAAGCAAAGAAACATGAAAAACATTATGAGCCCTAGCACTAGTAGGAAATGCAAGTCTATATACAAAAGTCCCTATCCTCTCAAGCACTTCAAATGGCCCACAATATATAGGAGACAGCTTGGCACAACTTCCAATCTTCATGGAAATCTTCCTTGCCCTCACTTTGAGGTAAGCATGATCCCCAATGTTGAACTCTCTGTCCACCCTATGCTTATCTGCATAGATTTTATGGCTATCATGGGATGCTTTTAGATTCTTCCTGATATTTGCAACCTCCTACTCCATCTCCTTGAGCAATTCTAGACCAAGTACAATTCTGTTCACTGGATTGTCCCATGTCATACATGTCCTACACCTTCTTCCGTACAAATCTTCATAAGGACTCATCCCCAAGCATGCTTTCTGCCCATTATTATAAGAAAAATATACCAAGTGTAAATAATGTTCCCACTTGCATGGCTTGTCCATCACATACATGCAAAGCATCTCTTCCAGCACTTGATTCGTTCTCTCTGTCTGTCCATCATTCTGAGGATGGTAGGCAGTGCTAAACTTCAACTTGGTATCGAAATTTGCAAACAAACCCTTCCAGAAATTGGAAGTAAACTTAAGATCCATGTCAAAGACTATCACCTTAGAAATCCATGTAATCTGAAAATATCCTTCATGAATATTTTTGCAATAGCTTTAGTCTTTTAAGTAGACTTGATTGGTATAAAATGTGTTTCCTTTGTCAATTTTTCCACCACAACCATGATGGAATCATGTTGTTTCCAAGTCACCGTCAATACTGTAATAAAAGTCCATGGAAATCACTTCCCATTTCCATTCTAGAACTACTAAAGGTTGCAAAAACCCAGCTTGGTGTTGATGCTCAACCTTCACCTGCTGACAATTCATACACTTTGAAATATACTCAGTAATGTCCTTCTTCATTCCCGACCAACAATACTGCTTTTTGGTTGTAGCAATTCTCTTCTGATATCCTGGATGACCAGAATATGGAGTCTGATGGATTTCATCCATAACCATTCTCCTCAAATCTACTACATTTGGAATACAAATTTTCTTTTTATAAATAAGAATCCCATCTTCTTCCAATGTATATCCCTCATACCTCTTCTCAATATTTTTTTGCTACAATTTGTCCTTGACCTGTGCATACCACTCATCCTCAGAAGTATCATTAACAATCTGTTGTTTCAAATCTGATTGGAAAATACTAAGAGATTCCAAGTGCATTTCATGCACCTTTCTGTTGAGTGCATCAACCACTTTGAATTCATTTCCTTTTAAGTATTTGACCTCGAAATAAAACTCACACAAAAAATCCATCCATCTAGCTTGTCGAGCACTTATAGTAGGCTGATCAAACAAATACTTTAGACCACAATGGTATGTCCTCAACTCAAACTTTCTCCCCATTAAGTAAAGCCTCCACATCCTGAGAGCATCTACTATGGCTGCAAGTTCTAAATAATGAGTGGCATAGTTCTTCTCATGATCCTTCAACTTTCTTGACTCATAACATACCACGCGGATGTCTTGCATAACAAATCCTCCCAGACCTTGACCACATGCATCAGTACACACCACCAAATCTTTCTCTGGGTCAGCAATTTTTAAAACTAGTGCACTTGTGAGAAGATTCTTCAGCTGCTGGAAACTTTCTTTACACCTTGGTGACCATTCGAACTTCATTCCCTTCTTTTGCAAATAAGTGATAGGATGTGAAACCTTGGAGAATACTTCAATGAATCTCCTATAATATCTTGCAAGTCCCATAAAAGATCTTACATATCTCACATTTCTTGGGGTTGGACAATTCATAATGGCCTCAATCTTTTCATGGTCTACAGATATTCCCTCATCTCAGATGATGTGACCCAAATAATGGATCCTATCTTTGTAAAGGTCACATTTGATTAGCTTTTCATACCTCCTATTCTCCCTGATCATTTGCAACGTCAGTCTCAGATATTCTTCATGCTCTTCCTCAATCTTGGAATAAACAAGAATGTCATCAAGGAAAACACCAACAAACTTGTCTATATACCTGTTGAGAATGCTATTCGTAAGGCACATAAATGTAGTTGGTGCATTTGTGAGGCCAAATGGTACCACTACAAACTCATAATGCCCATACCTTGTGTTGAAGGTTGTCTTATGAATGTATTTATCCTTGATCCTTACCTGATGTTAACTGGACCTTAAGTCAATCTTGGAAAATACCTTTTCTCCTCTCAATTGATCAAAGCGGTCATCAATCCTAGGAAAAAGATATGTGTTCTTTACAGTGACCTTGTTTAGCTATCTAAAATCAATATACAATCTAAGTGTACCATCTTTATTCTTCACAAAAAACACAGGTGCTCCCCAAGGGGACACGCTTGGTATGATATACTTCTTTTCCAACAACTCTTGCAGCTGCATCTTCAACTGTAGAGTTTCTGGTGTACTCATCTTGTAGGGTGTCTTAGACACTTTTGCTGCTCCTAGCACAAGTTCAATCGTGAAATCAATATTCCTCCTTGGAGGAAGTCCTGGAATCTCACCAAGAAAAACATCCATGAATTCTTGCAGAACATGAAAGTCCTCCAACCTAGGAGTTTCATTCTCTGCTATCTCCAACACATGAGCTGCATACTCTCTGCAGCCTTTCCTACATAACTTATTCAGCTAGATTGTTGAATTTTTCTTGACAGAAATCACCTTTGGAATGCCTTTGACAACCCTTAGGTTTCCCTCTTCATCAAATTACTCAAAGGTCTTATTATAATAGTCAAGCTTGACACAGTGTGATTCTAACCAATCCATTCCAATCAGAATGTCATAGGAACCCAATGGTAGAACATTTAAATCTACACAAGTGACTAGCCCATTCATAACCAATGGATATTTCTTTACCACTTCATTGACCTTTCTCTTGGTGCAAGTGGCTAGTTGGACTAACCACAACTTACGATGCTTTAGCTTGTGAAAAGAACAAATCTAAACTACTCTAGGAGTAATATAGTTGTGAGTAGAACCAGGGTCAGTCAAAATAGAAACAGATTGCTCAACAATCTTACCTGCAACCTCAACCACATTTGACTGATGATCTGGTTGAGGATCCTCCAATGCATCATAAATCCTAGGGACTTTCATTGCTACTTGATCCATAGTTTTTGCCTCTTGAATGTGGTAAAGTTGGCCTTACACTCATATTCTCAAGTGGAAAATTCCTTCGTGGATGGGTCCTCCACATCTCCAACATTGGAGAGGCTCTTTAATTTCTTTTGGGTCCCTTGGATTCTCCCCCATCACCTTAGTTGGTTGGTTCACAACATGTGATGGTTGCTTCTACTAATTTCAGAAGTTAGAGGGTTTCAAACCTTTCTTCCTCTGATCAAAATTTTCATTCTTCTTATCCTTCCATGTCTTATGGTAATCAGGTTTGCCCTTATTATGATCGTAACAACACTTATCCTTCCTAGTAGATTCTTCTAAAGTTTTGGGTTCATCAAATTCAATTATGTCTTTATAAGACTGAGGCAACCCACTCAGAAAACACTGGATTTTCACCTTGTCATCCCAGATATACCTCACATACCTAAATAGTTCCAAGAAATTATTGGCATACTCTTCCATGGTATGCTTCCCCAATCTCAGCTCATGGAATTATTTGATCTTACCATCATAGTACCTATCTAACAGGTATTTCTACCTAAAAAACTTTTGGAATTGTTTCCACACAATATTTCTTTCACTGATCTTCTTCAATTTCCTGAAGTCATCCCACAATATGGATGCTCTTCCAGTCAAATTGAAGATGGCTACCCTATCCTTCATATTTCTGGAGTAGGATTGAACTTGGAAATATTTTTTCATCCCAAGAAGCCAAGTTTTAGCTTCTTGACCATTCTTTACCTCACCATCAAATGTAGTAGGCTTATCCTTCTTGAATTCATCGCATGAGTTGTTCCTATAACGCCTATTTCTATTATTATTGCAAGGAGAATAAATTGAATCACCAGTGGATCCTTCATAGTCAGACAACCCACTAGAAGGTCTCTTTTCTCTTCTAGCACCGCTCCTACTTCCTTCCAAATTTGTTGTTCAATGCTCCGAGTTCATCCACCTCTGGATGTCTATCAAAATTTGCAGCATGGCTTCATTCAGATGATTTTTATATTCCTGATACTCAACCAATATTTCATTGTTTTCCTTGTAACTTTGCATATCCACCCTTAAGATTCTCATGTTGGTTGCAATATCTCGTGGATTTTCTTGAAATATCCTTCCGTTGGAATCTGTATCATCATTTCCAACTCGAACATTTTCTCCCATAGCATCTTCCTCATGCTCATAGGGGTTCCACACATTATGCACATCATAGGTTCTCATGGCTGAGCCAAAATCTACTTATTCAACCTGTACTATGACTCTGCAAAATGTGTTAACACATGATTTGTTAGATAATTTCAAAATCAAAACCACTTACCCACTGCCCATGGAAGTTTACTTTGTTATGCATCTAACAATATGTTGAAACCATTTAACCAACAACTTGGTTAACTGTTAAACTTGTCCCTTTGAGGCCAAATGCTACAACCCGTAACTCTGATACGAATATGTAGTGTACAACAAATTTGGTATCATAGGGTATTCTTATCTCTGTTAATTACTCGTTCTGGCCCATGTAGGTCCTAGTGCTGCAACTAGCATCTTTGATACCAATCTATCACATCCCCATACCCAACAATGCGAATAATTTTAAAATTTTAGCTTCAAGAACACTCATTCTCTTTTCAAACATCGAGCATGGATGTTTATTTTCTCTTCCAAATTCATTCTTGGGATTGAGAACCTCTATACATCACTATAAAAGTCATTCCTCCCTCAATAGGTCAATTTTGTGCACAGGAAACCTTCTTCTGCACTAAACCTGCTGCTTCTGCGGTTGGCAATTCGCACTCCACTTTCCTCCCTTTCGAACCCAAAATTTGGAAATCGGAAACGTAATGTGCGACAAAAATTTCAATAGCCCTTTCACCTTCCACCTTCCGCTTTTCGCACTTCTACTTTTGCACTTCGTAACTCGAAAGTTAGAAACATAACTCTTGACGGAGTGCTTAAACCACCATTCTGCCTTCCACCTCCTGCCTTCTTCCTTCCACACCGTGGAACTTAGAAGTTGAAAAAATAATACAATTAAACCTCTATCCTCATTTCGCCTTCCGCATTCCTCCTTTCCTCCCTCCAGTGCAGAACTTGCGAATCACAAGATCAAATCCTTCCCTTAACCTTTTTTACGGATTTCCACCTTATGCCTTCTACCTACTATAAGCGGATGTCAAAATTCATAAATACCACATTTTGATTGGATTTAACTTCTTTCTTCTGCCTCCCACATTCCTCCTTCTGCTGCGGATCCCACGGTGTGAAAACACTTAGATCAACAACGAAGTGACTCCTTAACCAAGCTCTTCTGGCCTCCATGGACTTAAGCAAAATGCATTGAACATACAAGGAAAAATAGAAATAAAATGCAAGGAAATATACACAATTAAAGACCTCTAATTAGTCATCATCAAGCATCCAACATGAATATAGTGATTCGTAGATAATATATGTTATAAGCAAGCATAATAGAGATACTTTTACAACAGTGAATCCTACTTCATTTATGGTAAGAATTATTCCTTATCAATTCATCATATTCATTCTTAAGCAACTTCTATGCATGAACAAGAATAGTAGAGAATACTTATATTGATGATTAAGTTGTTCCACAACTAGCTATGCCACTGCAACGTTCCACCCAACCATAGGCCAATGTATTCATTAATCTCTCTACACACCACAACCACCGAGTTGGGCATGATTTCAACAAGGAACTAGGAAAAAAACCAGGCTTACGCATGGCCACACGTATTCACACAGTCAAACCAACACACTCTAGGTTTCATATACTATCCAGCCAAGCCAACATCTCATTGGGTTTCAAGGATACTAGGAAACAAGCCAAAACATCACAAGACACAACCAATTCCAAATTGTAGCAGTTGGGCTTATCAAGTTGCTAAGGAAATGGGAAAGGTATAATTTACTAAGCTAGTGAGCTCAACTACATAGCCATGGGAACCTACACAATATATGGCTTGGCCTCCTTAGTACCTGCACCACCCAACATAAGGAAGTATTCCCTTCGCTGCTACATAGTCCCTCAATCCATACCTTCGCTTCCAGTTCTTTTCAGAGTGTGCATAAAGGATTTACTATCCCTATAGATATGTACGTGAGGTTCCCCTCTTCACTATGGTTATCAACCCATTCTGGCCTCTTCCATTCCTTGGTCTTCAACCAAAACAAGGATGCACCACACAATGATCCACAAAGAAATACAACCTCACAAGATCCACACTGTAACACAGAGGAAATGGGGTCTCATACCATAGTGTCATATAGAAAACACCACGGAACAACACATCCACAACTCAGGATGTTTTAACCCCCCCACAACATGCATGAATAATGGATCAGAATGATCAAATCGTCTAAGACAATCTGAACAATTATAATGGTGAACAACCATGAGCAGAAAGCATGACCTTCTCCTGCTCACTCCACTAACTGCATGAATGCAAATAATGTGAATAATTCCCCCCCAATGCTTAGCGTGACTCAGGGATGAGGGAATGGGCATGGATTCCCACATGGGTTTACTTCATGCAGAAGCAAGAATACAGGTTATATAGACTACAGACTTACAGGCTTGGTTAGTCAAGCCATCAGAATACCATTTCTTGCTCTACCAAAGGCATTAACTTCCTCAGCCAACTTCTGGAAGAAATTGATGATTAAGGACAAAGGACAAAAGGTATCTAAGGGTTTATGGGTTTCACCATTAGCATTTGGTCACACCCTATTGGATTAGGGGTTTCACTAAGTCCCACCCTATCCCTTGTGGAATCATGACTCCATCTCTTTAACATTTGCAGTCCCATAACTAGCTGTGGTATTATATTAATTTGTACATTTACATGATATATCAATATATATATATATATATACTGTGCTTGACTTAGCACGAAAACCATAGGTATCAACCTTGATCACCTATCCACAAAACATAAATCAACGGCAGGGCCTTGGCTTTGATCTCCTCGCCATGATTTTCATACAGTATTTACATTATGTACAATTAAGTACCATGGGGTCAAAAATGGGGTATTACAATCCCCTCCCCCTTCAATCAGCATTGTCCTCAGTGCTTTATAATCTTAAAAAAAAATCTACATTGGCACCTCCCTCAGTGTTCTGCAAAATTAAACAAAAATAGATGCACCAACTGTATGGAATCCTCCAGCTCCCATGTAGCCTCTTTAGGGTTGTAGTGCTCCCATTGCACCTTTACCTGTCCAATAGCTCGATTCCAGAGCATTGTGACCTTCCTGTCGAGGATGCGCAATGGATTGGTTTGGAAATATCCCACAGGTTCCACCTAAAGCAAATCCCAATCAATCACATGGTTAGGATCATGTACATATTTCTTAAGCAAAGAAATATGAAAAACATTATGAGCCCTAGTGCTTGCAGGAAATGCAAGTACATATGCAACGAGGCCTATCCTCTCAAGCACTTCAAATGACCCATAATATCTATGAGACAACTTGGCACAACTTCCAAGCTTCAGGGAATTCTTCCTTTCCCTCACTCTGAGGTAAACATGATCCCCAACGCTGAAATATCTATCCACCCTATGCTTATCTGCATAGATTTTCTGTCTATCCTGGGATGCTTTCATATTAATCCTAATCTTTGCAACCTCCTACTCCATCTCCTTGAGAAATTATGGACCAAGTAAAAAAAAATCACTGGATTATCCCATGTCACAGGTGTCCTACACCTTCTTCCATACAAATCTTCATAAGGACTCATCCCCAAGCATGCTTTCTGCCCATTATTATAATCAAAATCTACCAAGTGTAAATAATATTCCCACTTGTATGGCTTGTCCATCACATACATGCGAAGCATGTCTTCCAACACTTGATTCGTTCTCTCTGTCTGTCCATCAATCTAAGGATGGTAGGCAGTGATGAACTTCAAATTGGTACCAAAATATGCAAACAAACCCTTCCACAAATTGGAAGTAAACTTAAGATGCATGCTAGAGACTATCACCTTAGGTAATCCATGCAATCTAGAAATATCCTTCATGAATATTTTTGCAATAGCGTTAGTCTTATAAGTAGACTTGATCGATATAAAATGTGTTTCCTTTGTCAATTTTTCCACCACAACCATGACGGAATCATGTTGTCTCCAAGTCACTAGCATTCATGTAATAAAATCCAAGGAAATCACTTCCCATTTCCATTTTGGAACTACCAAAGGTTGCTATTATACCAAAATCCTGTCACCATCATGTGATAAGACATTTGACATACCTACTTGCCTTGAATCCCAGCTCTTGGAGTGGAAACCCATACTAAATGTCAATCTTTCATGAAAATTCCCAGCACCGCGCTTACCTTGTTAGCCAGGAGCGGTACCTTGTTTGCACTACCTATCCCTTATTATCCACAAGCAGTACCACCACTTATGGCCCTTAGTCCATAAGCATTTCTTACCAAAACCACTCTGTCATTGAAGGAGAAACACAGTACCCTAGGTAAAAAGGGAAAAAGAGAAGTTTCTCGAGGCTTCTAGATGATAAACCTCGTGTCCTCCCTTATCCCTACTGTTGTGTGTTAGTTGAGCTCAAGATCCCTCATCCTAGGATCTTAGAGGCCACCTCACCCACTTATCTCTCAACCTACCCTATCCATTAAGCTTTATAAATACAAGCTTATGGCCATGGTTGAGGGGGAGAACTCTTAAGGTATTGTTATGTTGTTGGATTGATCACTTGGTCCATACCATTCAAGAGCATAGAGAGAGCTAGAGTCGGATTTTACGGGGATGAGAATGCTTGGTTTCATGGAGATGCATGTCAACACTAAGGCTTGGGTGTAAAATTCTTCATATTTCTATATTAATGCAAGTTGATTTTTGTCCCACATATATTGTTGTTGTTCGATTTCACAAGTATGTTTTTAGATTCCTTAGTCACTAACAAATATCAGTAGATTATATTCTGGCTGCCTTGATCTGTTTGCATGTTGAAGCTTATTGCAAGTACACAGGGTAACAATCAAAGCATTGCATTCTAGGTATCTACGGCGTCTAGGGAGAGTCTTCAACCTCTATCCTCTATTTGTTCCGGATCTGAACCATTCAGACCAATGGAACACCTTACTGTCCGCAAGAGGTGAAATATTCCAGCTAACAAATATGGCGACTCCGCTGGGGAATAGAATTGTGTATTAGTTTTTTTGATCTTCCTCGGTCTGCAACTCTTGTTCGAATCCAGGCTCCTTCAACTCTCTTCAATTAGCTCTACTTTCTGAATTAGTCCATTTAGGTTTGAAACTTCCAGATCTGTTCATATCTGAGTCATTTCGATCTTTTATGCTCTGTTTCCATACTCAATTCAGTAGTGTTTACCTTGATCTAGTCTTTTTCTGACTGGATCCTTTGTTCTCTTTGTGTTTTGGTCATCTACAGGGAACCACACCTACGCTTTGTATAAGGAGCAGTTCCACCGCCTGAACAGAGTGAGCAGTATGCGGTGCCATCGCCTGTATCCTGTTGGCAAGAAGTAGTGTTGGGATAGAACCTCCCTGTCAACACCAGAGAAGTGTGCTGCCAGGCAGGAATTATTCCAAGACCCTTTTTTCTCATTTTTTTTGTAAAAAATTGAGTTCTGTTTCTTTCAGTTCTACTTATCAGACTTGTGTTACAGAATCTGATGCTTGTGGTTTGAGATTTTATGGTTTAAGATTGATTTGAGTTGAAATTCAAAAGTTTGATTAGGTCTTTTGATTGTTCATCCGCTTCTATGCTTGTTGGTTGTGTTTACGAAGAGATTTCTTGTTTTCTGAAAATATTAGGGTGTTATTAAAATCTCTTTTCGTTTCTGCCACAGACTAAAAGAAGAACACCAAATTAGCTTCTAGGTTTCATTTCTTATTTGCATAGTAAACTTCTTTTTCCTTTCTTTTAAAAAATAATTTTTTTTACTGAGACTAGGATATCATCATTGAGCGTTGGACATTGATTTCTTGATTGGCTTTACAAGCTTTTAGGACCTTCATATTCTTTTGTCTCTTATGCATTTAGAACTATCTCGATCAAAATAAAAAATATGGTAGTTTTAAGTTAGATTAGCTTATGTTTTGAGAAAATTGAAAAAATAGAGTGCATTTGCATATAGGTGTGCTTCTTGTTTTTCTTTTAGGAAAAGAGATTCTTCCCCTTCTCATTTGATTTCAGAAAGAAGAAATTAGTTTGGAAAAGTATTACTTGTCTTTAATTTGATGTTCATGACTGTTGTTTGGAAGTATTTTTGGTTTTGAAACAAAAGGAAAATACTCTCTTTCCCTCCCGTAAGTAGGCATACTGAACGGTAAAGTGAAAATATTTTGCACTAGCATACTGCATGGTTTTACTTTTCTGTCAAAACATCATGCATTCACCTAACTGTACAAGTTAAAATTAACGGTATTTATAGGATAAAATTTATGTAGCAACTTGAGTGATAGATTAGAGACATGTTCGGGAGTTGTTAAGCGTAGGAGCTGTCGTTATTTGTCAACATTACATCCTAGGACTCACGTGGTTATTCCATGTACCGTCGGTATATCGAACGACCTTTCATGTACCCTTGAGGTATATAGAAAGGTACTCCACGTACTCGATTGTATATCAAAAATCCCCTTGTGTACGGTTATGCATTAGACAGCACTACTACCGATTCGAGCTCCCATGTACCTTGAGTATATCGGGAGACCCCACTAGGTTACCTTATCCATCTGAGAAAATCCCTTTGGTTGTCTTGTTTGGAGCCACACACCAAAAACAACATTCGGGGAGATTACTATGCACATACCCTCGAGGTATATCGCGAGTGGCACCTTCTTGACAATCCTAGTGAGAGAACTGACTTTCTGAACTCCTCCTGTCATTTTAAGTCTGCTTGTTTTGACCTATAGCTTGCGTAGGGAAATTTTTTTGGTGTGTTTTCTAGATTTTCAAACCCTAGGTTAGTTAGGAACTATACAAACCAACTGATTTAAGATAGTGTATAAGAGTATGGGGCTTGCCACCTGATTTTATTTTTGGTTCAGGAGAAAATCCTATGGAAGCTATCAACCAAGGAGCTGCTACCACCTCCCAAGTGGGAGATAATGTGGTTGCGAAAAGTGGACTACCATATTCTTCACACTCGCCTCCCTTGGTCCATCAGCCTTCTCGGGGAGATTCCTTGTTCCATTCTCCCATGGAAGGATGTGTTGATGATACTGCCCGTCCGAATTTTGGTCCCAATGCTCCATTTTGGGACACCCCTGTAGGTCAGGACATTGCCTCATTTGGCACCCGTGTAAACTCTCTTGAAGATGAAGAAGAATGTAGACAATACCGTCCTTCCATTCTCTGTGAAAAGGAGATTGATAGGCAGATAGATGACCTTTTAGGCCCAACAGTATTACGATCAACATCTGTTCCTAGGGGATATTGTTCACTTGTCGATTCTATGAGACTCATTGAACCGATTATAGATTTTCCATTGACACCCCACAACCCAGGTCAAGATACCACCCCTACCACCTCTCAGGTTATGTCTGTGCCTAATCTTCCCAGGTCTTCTGCACTTGAGATTCAATCTTCAATTCCTATTTCATCTATACCTTCTAGTGCTAGGGGTAAACCCCCAGCATGACCTACGTTATATGACACTGGAATTGTCCCTAGTCAAGGGCAGAACTCTAACATAGAACCATCTATAGTTTATGTCCCTCCCACCCATACTACTATGGTTAACCCCCCATCCAGTTCAGGTCAACCCTCCGGGGCACAACCTATAACCATTCAATATTATGGAGGTTATGGTTATCAAATAACTGTAGGTAATATTAATCATCCACCCAATCCTACAAGAATTTCATACCCTAGTAATGCTTTTATGCCATGGGGGAAACCCAACTGGTCTTACATGCCAGCTATGGGGGGGATACCTATACATACTGCGGGAGGTGGCGGAGGACCGCGTTATGGAGGTCCTCCCCCTAGGGGGCCTAATGGTCCTGGAGGATATGGAAACTTTCCTCCTTATGGTCCTGCTGGCCCTGGTGGTCCTGGGGGACCTAGTGGCTTTACTCCTTCTAGCCCTCCTCCTGGTAGTTTTGGTGGCTCTAGAGGTTTACCTCCCCCTAGTGGCCCTAGAGGGTATGGTGGTTTTCCTCCTAGTGGTCCTGGTGGTCCTAGTGGTCTTGGTGGTCTTGGTGGTCCCGGTGGCCCTGGCGGTCCTCCTCCCGGATGCCCTGGTGGTCCTAGCGGTCCTGATCTTGGAAATCAACCCCCTATGGGAAGATCTTCCGATAGTTCTTCGTCACAACAACTTGTTTATCAGTCCACTTATGGTCCTACTAGTAATTATATTCCATATCAATATTACCAGTATGTGCAGCCCAACCGACAGTTACCTTTCCTAGCAACTTTGGACTTACCTAATTTGTCCAAGTTGATTGATGATCCCATTCAACACAATCCCTCATGGCCACCCATTCTGGTAAACTTACCATCAAATATCCCAAAATTCGATGGGAAGCAAGGGGATGATCCAAAGAACCATGTGATGACATTCCATTTGTGGTGCTCTTCAAACTCCCTCATGGATGATTTCGTTCGGTCACGACTTTTTCAGTGAACTTTGACCGGTACAGCTGCGAAGTGGTACATTGAACTCCCACAACATTTGTTTGTGGATTTTGGCTCGTTGAAAACTATGTTTCTCACACACTTTCAGCTCCCTATTCATTATGAAAAGGGTACTAATCTTTTAAAATCTCTGTGACAGAATACCTCCACCCACATTTCTGATCATATTCATGAGTGGAGAAGGCAGAGAAGGCTTATTAAGGCCCCTATTCTAGATCAGTTACTAGCTAATTGGTTCACCAAATCCTTGTTGCCTCCTATTGCCTGAGATGTGGCTATGGGCAGTGTCATTACCAAAGAGTAGGCTATTAGTTGGGCTCAGTACCTAGACTTGGTCTATTCCTAGTCTATAACCCTTTATCACCTGATTTCTCAAGCTCATTGCCCCATCACTGATCTTGCCAAGCCACCAACAGAAGTACCTGTTGATGGGATTGTTGGTTCAATCCAGTCCCCATCAGCGGCAAAATCTGCCAAGCAAACCCAAACTGCCACCCCTACTCCTTCGACTCCCAAGGTTTCCACCAAGGTCAATTCCATTCAAAGTACTCAAGCCTCGGGTAATAATAAAAAGAAAGGTAAAAATCGAAATAAAAAACTTGGAAACCAACCGAAGACTCCAAGAACAACCAACGATGATAACAACAAAGGGAAAAGGAAGGAAAAATATCCTATCTGCTCTACGGTGGTGACCATTTTTCAAAGGAGTGTCCTCGTCGGGATGAAATCTCCCAGTTTTTGAAGTCTAATCCCGCACCTAGAGTACTTACGGATCCTTTTCCCTCTCAACAACAACTGATAGACCACATGTCTAATCAGGGTCACTCTAGTTTGTTAGAGGAAACTCGTATGATGTCCTCAGATACCATCCATCTGCAAAATCGAAGTCAGAATTATGACAAACCCATGGATAAAAAAGAATATCATCCGTCTTCGGGGAAAATTCCTTCTACTAGTTCTCTTGAGTCCTTGTCTACTGTCCCCTTATCTATCGAGAAAACCACTCTTGACATGATTTTGCGCCCACTTAAGAGTACTCTTCGGAAGGCAGTATTTAACCCTAATGCCCAAACTGCTCAATTTTATAATGTGGTTGAAGATCTCACTCAGGCACCTTGTGCAATGTCTACCCTAGAAGTGCTCAAAAGTTGCCCTACACAGCGCAAAATCCTGTTAACAACATTAGGAGATTTAGACCCGAATAACACCAACTTGATTCATTTCAATGTTGAGAACTATAAGTCTAGGTTACCGCATAAACTTGGTTTTCAAGTCATTACGAAAGTAGTTGGAAAGAAAATTTTTTGAACGATACTAGATGAAGGAGCTTCGACCTCTGTTTTGTCTCTGTCTTGTTGGAAAGCCCTTGGCTCTCCCGAGCTTGTCACATCACCTACGACCCTCAAGGCCTTTGAAGGATGGGGTTTCCAACCCCATGGTCCCATATCAGCCCTAGCGGTCAAGATGGGGGGAAAAACCGTTTCCATTCAAGTAGAAGTGGTAGATGCCCCTTTAGATTATAATATCCTTCTAGGACGAAATTGGTTCTATGCTATTACTGTTGTTGCTTCAACAGTATTCCGAACCATCCAATTTCCACATTTGGGGAGAATCGTTACTATTGACCAGCTTGATTTCTATACGTCGGATGTTACTACCTCCATGGCTAATAACATCCCCATGTTAGGCCAGTCACCTCCTCCTTCCCAGATGATTGGGGTCAGTGTGTTGAAGGATTCATCCCTCATGGGAGTTTTTCCATCCACTCCTCCTAGCACGGATTCCGTGCCAGTCCATATGATCACCTCATTTTATTGTGAGCCTAAGGGTAAACATGTTGTTGATTCCACCTCATTGGGTCCACACGAAGCTATGTATGAAACCATTCAAACCTTTTCCAATGATCACACTGATGACCTTCATCTAGTGGCTTTGGATCCTTACCATTTATCGTATTGGTTAGAACCTTCTCTCCCTACTCTATATTATCTCTCTAAGACTTTCCCTTCCGACGAGTCCATCATAGAGATCATGAATACAGATGAGCCCATTTGGGAGGATCACCATCATAGATCTATGTTCCTTCCCAATACTAGTTCGGTTAGCCATGATTTTGCATCCTTGTTTCCTATTGATATTATCAATGTACCCCAAAGTCCTATATTGTTGCAAGATATAGATTCTGAAGGAAACCTTTGCAACATTACACAGATGAACCCGATTGACATATCAGCCAAGCCTGATACTATTGAGCATGTTCATGTTGGGAAGAATTGCTCTGCGGATGAATCTGAAGCCTATAAGGCACTTTTTAAAGAGTTTCATGATATTTTTTCCTGGTTCTATGAAGAGATGCCGAGGATTGACCCATCCATTGTGTTCCATGAGATTAAAACCTATCCCTCGGCCAAACCTGCCAGGAAAAAAGTAAGGCAAGTCTATCCTAGGAAGGCTACAGCTATAAAAGCTGAAATTGAGAAACTTTTGAAAGCTGGGTTTATTTATCCTGTACCGTTGACGGAATGGGTATCGAACATTGTCCCTATCAACAAAAAGTAGGGCACCATTAGAGTCTGTATCGACTTTAGGGATCTCAATAAAGCTTGTCCCAAGGACAACTTTCCTACCCCGCACATCGATCAAATTATCGACAACTATGTTGGAAGTGTCATCTTTTCATTCATGGATGGCTTCTCTGGCTATAATCAGATTGAGATATTACCCTTCGATCAGCATAAGACGACATTCATTTTCCCATGGGGAACCTTCTCATATAAGAAGTTACCATTTGGCTTGAAAAATGTTGGAGCCACATTCCAGCGTGCGATGTCCTATGCATTTCACGATATTAGACATATTGTTGAACCGTACCTTGATGACCTCCCTGCTCATTCACAGCGACGGGAGGACCACCCTGGTCATATTAGAGAGATATTCCTGAGATGCGGTCATTATAATATATGTCTCAATCCGCATAAATGTGTTTTTTGCATTAAGACGGAACGTCTTCTAGGATTTGTGGTATCCAAAGATGGCATCCAGATTGATCCTTTGAAAATTGCCACCATTCTCGATCTACCAGCCCCAACTAACCTCCTTGAAATCCAAAGTTTGCAGGGGAAGGCAAACTTTCTCCTCTGTTTCATGTGCAATTTCGCAGAGAAAAAGCACGGTTATATGCATCTCCTTAAGAAAAACACACCATTCTTCTGGGATGACCAGGTCCAATGCGCCTTTGATAATATTAAGCATGCTCTGACTCATTCACTCGTGATACACCCCCCTGATTATTCAAAGGAATTTCTCTTGTATATTGCTTCCTCCGCTACTACCATCACTATGGTTTTAGTGCATGACAATATCCACGGTTAGGAGCACGTGATTTATTACGCCAGTAAGAATCTCTTAGATTCTAAAACTCATTATTCACGTGTGGAAAAGTTAGCATTGGCCACAGTCATTGCTATACAAAAATTTCATCATTACATTCTGTATTGGCAGCCTAGAACCCGATGTACTACATCCTGACTCATCAGGTGCTCAGGGGCAAGTACTCCCGTTGGATTGTCATACTTCAGGAGTTCAATCTAGAATTTTCCAAGGCTACATCAAAGAAATCCTTTGTCTTTGTAGAGCTTATGTGTGATCTTCCCTATGCTTCAACGAAATCTGAGCCCAGCGATTCATTTCCGGATGAATTCTTGTTCCTAATAAGCACTACTGATCATTGGTATCGATATTTGCTTATATATCTCTAAACACAACATTTTCAGACGCATTTATCTCGCGATGATCGCCGCCGTATCCGTCACCACGCAAAATACTATCTCATCCTGAATGATACATTGTATAGACGTGGGATTGATTCTATTCTCCAGTGATGCCTCACTCATGAGGAGGCTGAACAGGTGTTGAGCAATTTCCACTCTGGAGCATGTGGTGGTCATTTATCTGGGATGGCTACAGCCCAGAAAATCCTTTGCGCTAGCTATTTATGGCCTTCTATCTTCAAATATTGTCATGAGGCTATTAAGAAATGCCCACCTTGTGAACACTTTTATCCAAAAAATCACACCCATCCTGCTCTGCTACACCCCGTCCTTGCTGTTGGCCCATTCGCGAAATGGGGGATTGAATTCATGCATTGTAATCCTACCTCAGCTGGGGGGCATGGTTACATCATCATAGCCATTGATTATTTCACAAAATGGGTTGAGGCCATGCCTACATATGCAGAATATGGTAAGACTACCGCTCTCTTCTTGTTCAATCATATTATAGCTAGATTTGGAGTTCTGTGGTCCATCGTTACTGATCAGAGATCCAATTTCTATAATTAGATGATGGAGGAAATGAGTTCCAAGCTAGGTTTTCTCCATGAAAACTCTATGATGTATTATCCACAAGCTAATGGTCAGGTAGAGGCCATTAACAAAGTTTTGAAAACTATGCATCATTGGATGGTTGGAGATCATAAATCCAACTAGCACCACGTTCATTTCTCTGCTCTTTGGGCTTATCAGACTTCAGTGAAAACAACCACTGGTTTCACACCATTTCAGCTTGTCTATGGACTTGAAGCTATCTTACCGATCCAATGTCAGATTCCATCTTTACAAATTGTCATCGAAATTCTCCCAGACACTTCCACAGAGGAAGAAAGATTTTTGTACTTGAGCAACCTTAACGAGACTCGTAGAGATGCTACCTTGGCTAATGAGGCACATAAGAAATGCGTCAAGGTGTAGTATGATAAATCTGTCCAACCTCATGACTTTAACGAGGGTGACCTAGTCTTGACTTATGATCAGAGATATGACAAACTAAAGAAGGGTAAGTTCAAGTCCATGTGGTACAAACCTTTCATTATTTCTAAGGTGTTAGAGAAAGGAGCTTATGAGCTCATTGATTATGATGGAATCCCTTTGGGGAAACCTCGCAATGGGTTGTACCTAAAAAGGTAATATTTTTAGGTCTTGCTTGGATAGTATCTTGTATATATGTATATTGATTGGATTTCAGTGTGCTTTTAGTATTTTCAAGATGGTTTTGAGTTTAGTGTCCACATCTGTTTATACCATGTTTTGGTCATGCAGACGGCTTTCTATAGATTTGCTGATGGTGCTTTCTGCCACACCTTGAATCTCGCCTCGGCTGCTTGGGTTCTCTATTCCCTAGCTGAAGATTTGGTCAGTTCAAGAGCGATTTCTATAGGTCCCGCTACCAATAACATCACCGAGTATGAAGTAGTCATCGATCTTATGACTAAAGCTACCTCCCAGGATGTTCGTAATCTAGTAGTCTTGATGGAATCATAGCTTGTGGTTCGCCATTTGAATCATGTCTACACAATTAGGAACCCGGTACACCTCCGCCTCTTCTGGAGAGTGTGTTTACTAGAAAGGTGATTTGAAACTATTATTTATAGGCATATCCCTAGGAAACATAATATAGTTTCTGACTCATTGGCTAACTACATCCTAGATTGGCATATTTCCCATTCATGACGTTAAAATCAAACATGGTACATTATAAATAAACACTTAGAAACACATAAAACTCATAGAAAATGCATTTGCCATTTGAAACATATAAACACCGTGTAAAAGTTTGTGTATATATATATATATATA